>WHYT01013371.1:14941-142900 GCA_009806455.1 Tetrax tetrax | reverse complement strand
GGCTCATGCTCAGCCGAGCATCAATCAGTACCCCCAGGTCCGTTTCCTCCACACAGTCCTCCAGCCGCTCCGCCCCAAGCCTATAGCACTGCCTGGGGTTGTTGTGGCCGAAGTGCAGGACTCGGCATTTGGTCTTGTTGAACCTCATCCCATTGGCTTCAGCCCAGCTCTCCAGCCTGTCCAGATCCCTCTGCAGGGCCTCGCTACCCCCAGGCAGATCCACACTCCCAGCCAATTTGGTGTCATCTGCGAACTTACTGAGGGTGCACTCAATGCCCTCATCCAGATCATCAATAAAGATATTGAAGAGGACAGGCCCCAGCACCGGCCCCTGGGGAGCACCACTTGTGACCGGTAGCCAGCTGGATTTAACTCCATTCACCACCACTCTCTGAGCCCGGCCCTCCAGCCAGCTCCTTACCCAGCCAAGAGTGTACCCATCCAAGCCGTGGGCTGCCAGCTTCTGCAGGAAAATACCGTGGGAGACAGTGTCAAAGGCTTTGCTGAAGTCTAGGTAGACCACATCAACAGCCTTTCCCTCATCCAGCAGATGGGTCACTTGATCATAAAAGTAGTCAGACTCCTTAGAGTAGTCCAGACTCCTTAGAATTTCTTGTTAAATCTTGAGGTTCCTAAAGTCTATGAGACTTGGCTGATTATTTTAACTAGTGTAAGGAATATTTGGAAACATATGGAAGAGAGACCTATTGCATCAGGGTGTTCCATTGCTTGCTACTGTAGCTGATCACTTGATTTAATGCTGTTTGGAAGTATATCTGTTTCCATCCAAAAAATAGTTACATTGCTTACACTGTTAATACTGGGAAGTTCAACTGCTGTGAAATTAGCTGTCCTTCAGCTAAGATAATTTTTCTGTACATTCTCAGTCAGGTGAGAAAACAGATCTTAGCTTTATTTTTAATAAACTGTGCTCTTTTGAAGTGTCTCATTTGCTTCCATTCCATTCCATGATTTTGGTACCTCTCTTCTTCTGTATTTGGTCTGAATATGAGGGGAGAGAATTGCAAAGAACTTTTTACATACTGAATGCATTGCAGAATTGTGTTCCTTCTCTCGTATTGGAAAACCTTCCCTGATATGTTGTAGAGCAGTTTGTCTTTTGCATGGCTGCATCTAATTGGTGCTGGTAGCACTAATCCCTAACCAGGGAGTTTACCTGGTGTTTTCTCCTCTGATGTGTTTCTAGCTGGTAAGGTCTGGGTTTGTAACAGAAGTTTTAGTGACTTTGTACATAATCCTCTTCAGTTTCATCCTATTTGCTTTACACCATTCTTCAAACTTATCCAGTTCTTCATTAATAGGTGTATTATTGTAGTATTAGTGTAATTGTACACCCCACCCAGTTCAATTTTTCTCCTTGCAGTCCAGTTCATTGCTATCTCCTTCTTAGTCAGTTCCTTTCCTGTCTTCTAATTCTTACGTTGATTTCAGCCTTCCTAAGTTTAGTAACTTTTTTTTTGTGATATTCTGTGAGGGAAATCACTCTTATTAATTGTTATTGCTGCCTTTTCTCCAAGCAAACAACCTCAAACAGTGGTAAAAAACAGATACTAAGGTTATAGTAGCGTACCTTAGGTAAATGTGTGGTTTAGTGTTCTTATTTACCTCTGGATCCTTTTTTTTTCCTTAACATTTATTTCAATAATTGTTTGAATAATTTATACTAAGGAGATCAGAAGAGGAGGAATTCAGTTAATGAGTTTGCAGGGCCGGACCCTGACCCTGGAAGTCTCATTCTAAGGTATTGAGACTAAGACAGCTAAGGGTCCACCTGTCTAAGGAAAAAGGAACAAGGTAGGATATGATTTCTATGATTGTCCAGCTGTCATTCTGTCCTTTCTGAAGAAGGAGGTAGCCTGAAGAGCCCTGAGCCCTCATTTATATTCTGCTGGTTGTTCAGATGTTTGATGGGAGAGTGAGTGGAGATGGAGGAAGACAAGAAACAGAAATAAATTTCTGACGTCTTTCCAGATACTACATTTGAAACAGAAACAACGTAATTGTTCTTCTGCTTATACTTATGGGTACATAATTTTTGCTGTTTCTGTCTTTCTTGCTTCCCCCGGCCCCCTTTTCCCCTGCACCCCCCAAGCTGCTGATGCAGTACAAGTGGAAGTCATTAACCAGTGTGCTTGGCCACTACTGGTGACTGTTTGAGAGCTGACCTAATTGATTGCTTTGCCAGAAGCTGGAGACGTTGAAGACACATTGATTATGCAGAGCATTGGATATTGTATAGTTTGCTGTTTTCACAAAATTGCAGCTGATTTGTGAAGGAATTCATCAGAAGATTTAGGAGGCTGGCAATAGTTTGTGTATTTTTCAGTAAGGTTATGGTTCATCTTCCCTTATTGATTTGTCTAGCTTGTTTTACAGCTCTGGCATAAAAAAATTACTTTCCTGCTTGTAATTGCCATATTTATCTGTAGGGAAGGGTGGGATAAAGGTGAAGGGTGTTATATTGGCAAGGATTAGAAAGACGGGGGGAAAAAAAAGTGTTATGTCTTAAAAAAAAATCTTGTTGACTAGGTTGACTTAAAAAGAAATACATTCTATGTCTGTTATTTTATGTCTCTGTTCAGAATTGGGTTTATTTGCTTGAAGGTGTGTTGGGTTTGGGTTTTGTTTGATTGACTTTTGTTGTTTGGTTGTTTTTTTTTTTAAACCTTTGGTTTTCTTAAACCAAAATGAGAATTTGTGAATAGTGTGTATTGGTTTTGGCTGAGATAGAGTTAAATTTCTTCCTAGTAGCTTTTATGGGGCTGTGTTTGGGATTTGTGATGAAAACAGTGTTGGTAACACAAGGATATTTCAGTTGTTGCTAAGGCAGTGCAAACACAGAACCAAGGCTTCCTCTGCTTCTCACAGTACTCCACCATCGAGCAGACTGGGGATGCAGAAGTTGGGAGGGGACACAGCTGGGACAGCTGATCCCAGCTGACCAAAGGGATATTCCATACCCTATGGCATTGTGCTCAGTAATAAAACTGAGGGGGGAAGGAGGTTGGTGAGGCTGCCAATGTTGAGGGACTGGCTGGGCATTGTTCTGTTTGTTGTGAGCAATTGTTTTGCATTTTTTTGCATTATTTGTTTCTCTTGGATTGGGATTTTTTTCCCTCTTTATTGTTGTGTTTTGTTTGTTTTGTTTTGTTTTTTTTTAAAAAAAAACCACCCCAAAACCTATTAAACTGTATTTACTCGGGCAACAACTTTTCTCACTTTTACCATCCTGATTCTCTCCCCCATCGCCCTGGGTGAGGGACTGATTGAGTAGTAGTGCGTAGCTGCCTACCAGGGTTAAACCAAGACATACTGACATAGTGATTTAAGTAAAGTTGAAGAACTTCAATTTTTTTTTTTCTTTTTCTTGTTTCCTGCTTGTTTCTTACTTTTGTTTTTTTTTGTTTTTTTTTTCCTTTTCTTCCTTGTGATGGCCTAGAGACTAGCACAATTATGATCTCTCTTTTCTGAATGTGCTGAACCCTGGGAAGACCAAGCAGATGTTTTGTTGGTTTTTTCCATATTTTTTGTTTGTTTGGTTTTGGTTTTTTTACCTTTTCTCCTTTTTAAACTGAATTGTGGAACTTCAGCACCCTCTTGTGCTGGTCCTGCCATTATGACATTGCATGCAGGGCTTCACAGGAGCCTGACAGCTTGTCAGGTTGTGGATCCGGGTGATGACAGGTTCTCCTGTTTCAGCCTCTCTTCATGGAGGTCTGGTTCTGCACTACGCTTAATCAGGACTGTCGCCTGCTTCCAGTCATAACTAATGTAGCAGTCTCACCGGCATTTCTCGTCAGCAAGATGCTGTTCTTGAATGCATGTGTGCAGTGGTAGATTGGCATAATCTGAACAAGTCTTTTGTATGTTTTTAGACAACATATAGGGATAAAAAAATCAAATCTAACTCATTATCATATTCACATCATGTCACCTACTTGCTTCTAATACTTCCTGTAATGCCTCAGCCATATTTTTCTGGGCCTGTCTCAAATTCTGCCTCCGTATGAGAGAAACATCCTTGATTTCTAGTTTCTGTATCTGTGTGCTTCTCCTGGAGCTCTAGATTCCCACTCCTTCACTTACTACTGTGTCAGTGAGGGCCCTTATGAGATTATTTGTCTTACTGTTTTAGTCTGTGGCCTTGGAACTATGAAATTGTTTAATCCAGATGATAAAAAAGGCAAATGGCTATCATTAATAAGTTTAAGTGCCTCCCTGACTATATTTTATTTGTGCTAATTGTTATATATTCTCTGTTTCTTTTGACATCTGCATCCAGAAGGCCTCTTAAGATTTAACTCTAATAGATCAAAATTAGTGATGTAGATGATACCAACCAGGTAGACTACTGTACATGTGATTTTCTTACCAAATAACATGGATTACTTCCTTGTTCACTCAGCTTTCAGAAAGCAAAAAACCAAGACTGCTTTAAGTATTATGAGAACAAATAAAGAAAAAAAAAAATCACCCTATTTTTGTACTTTGACAAACTATTTGGTGCAAAGGTGTCTTTAAAAAAAATAAACTCAAAGAAACAAGTCTGTTATGAAGAATTTGAGTATACTATCTGTTACCAGCTATAAATACCTTTTCTTTAATGCTTTTTGGACTTAATTGATTTTCCTTGCTATTGTGATTAAGACAAAGCAAAAGTTTTAAGTTTGGGGTTTTCTTAATATAGTTTGGGGTTTTTTTGTTTGGCTTTTTTTTTTAGTGGAAACATTAAAAAAATACAGCTCAGTTTCTATTTTAATATTCTCAATTTTTTTGTCACAAGGTACAACATACTGTTTTTGGCTGAATGAGAAAAAAAAATCTTTAAGGAATAAAGCATGGAATGTGCGGAACTTCCACTTAAGAGTTTTCTTTTCTGGGCTAGATGTGATTGTTTGCTAAAATCTGTAAATTAGATTTCCACTGAAGCATATGCAAGAATGTGTATATGTATCCTATGTGATATTAATTTTTATTTTATCTTTTTTTTTTGAACCAAACTGTGTTATTTGCATCTCAGTCATTGTGAACATGCATATTAAAGCTCTATTTCTACTGTTACAGTTTTTTTTTTTCCTGTTTGGCAGTTGCTGCTAACTCTTACTGCTGCTATCAAACTGTGATTGTAATGAAGTAGTCAATCACAGTAGCGAATGCTGAAGATTACCATTTCAGTGAGTAATTTCCCTGCAGCTTTTCATTGTAGGCCAGTACCATTCATGTAATAACTCTCAAAGGGAGTAGCATGTTTACTTCTTACCATAAAATTTATTGGAGAACTCTGTACCAATTCGTGAATGTAGGGACAAGACTCTAAAGCTACTATTAAGAGCATTATGATGCCCAGCCTGTTACGCTATTGTATTTGCTCAGTAGACCATGTGTATGCTGATTTTGTGGTACTGAATAGATCAGAAAGCATTAAAACAAACATACAAGTGTAAAACTTAGAGAAATGTATTAAATCACATACCTTTTGTATTAGTCTTTTCATAATTTTTGACGCATTTCAAGATTTTAACTACTTTGTGAGTTAAAGCTGATTCTTCTTCAGATTGCTAGAATATGTCAGTTGGAGTACTACTTGATCAAACTTCTGTAACAGTGATTAATTTTAAATTTAATTAGTTGTAATGCATGCTGTTCAGTAAGGAAAAAATTACAAAGAAAAAAATCTCTTCTATTGCTTCTAATTATTGAGTATTTTCTTTTAATGATAGTTCTGTTATGTGGAGATCAAATGGTCCTCAAATAATCAAATAATCTTCAAATAAACCAAAGCCATTTCAATTTCATTGCAATGTCTCTCCCTTTCACTGATGGCAAGCTCATGCTGCATTTCCTGAGTTTGTCTGAACTTGTGATTCTGAATACAGGTGATTTGAATGAATGTTTGCTACAGTTAGGATTTGGATTCTGGCTTTACTTAGTTTTTGTAGGCTGGAATCGTATGGAATGTTCTGGATTTTTCAGTAATGAAACTTGAAGTCTTCTGGTACTTAGATTGAGAAAGATGAATAACCAGTACTACTAATACCTAATACCCTGTCTGTTAGCCAGTAATAAAGATATAATACCATGCTGATTTTCCTACATTACAAGAAACTTTTTTCCTCCCTATATAATTCATCTTTTTTTTTTTTTTTTTAGAAGGACTTCTCATAGGGAGAATGTAATTTCATTTTTACACCTTACAATTTCAGAAGGAAATCTGCAAGACTGGTTAAAATTTAAGTTCTCTGTCCTCCATAAGACATTTGTTAAAATAAATTCAGCTGGTAATCTTGTTTGCATCTGATGTTTGAGTGACATTGTATGTGTGGTTTTCTTGTTTGTTTTAAACATAATAGCATATATTGTATAATAAGTGTGTTACCCAGGAGGGCTAATATGTAAATTTTTGGGGGCAAGGTGTAACTATATTAAGAAACTCTAGTGGTGTCCCAATGAATTGTAATGTCCATTAAATGATCGTGGGGGTTTTTTTGGGTTTTTTTTTTGTGAGCTTTGCTATGGAATGTTGTTTTTAGATATTACATACAGAGCCATTTAGCGTTTTTTAGTAGAATAGAGTCTCCTTTTTCTCCTAATGGAGTATAGTAATTAAAGTATAGCAGAAGAAAACCACTTAATTATGAAATTACTTTCTTTGACCTATGCAGTTGTAATCATAGATCTTCTGCTGTCTTCATGTTAACTTGTATTTTGCAACTTAAGACTTTTTCCTTCGCCCGCCTTAATGCATGTATTTATCGTATAATTTGTGACATATGGTGACTGTACGCTTCAGATAGAATCCAGATAATCAGAACTGAATAGCTCCCCAGATGAAATTTATTTTGGTGGATTGGGCAGACAAAACTATTACACCTGTGACTTATACTGGAAAATTTTGGGAAATCTTGTCCTTCTGTGCTTCTGAAAGAAGAGATGATGATCAATCTGTGAATTGTTTGTGTGGAATGCCATAGGATGGAAAAGTCTTGAAGGTGGGTTGCAAGAAAAGTTTTGGTATTTGTGCCCACTTTCAGTTCCTGCAGTAGCAGTCTTTAGATATTTATTGGTGGCAGCCTTACCTATATATTACACCTGATGATGTCAGCTTCATGATGTCATACTATATTTGAGTTGTATTGTTTTATGTATGGCTAGTATGACTAGATATAGCTTAAAAAAAGAATGTTAGTTGCATGAAAAACAGATGCAAATGCTATTATTTACTTAGTATTTTTATGATATAGATTGTACTGTGTGTTTACATTACTGTATACATTACATTACATTTTCAACTGCTACAAGAGTTGCCCCACTCATTAAAATTATATGGTATCTCTGAAAATCAAAATAATATTTGAACAGGAATTGCATAATTTTCTAGTTGTACTAAATGGTCTAAATTTCTGATTTTTTCAAGAGTGAATGTTCACATTATTTTAAAAGATTACCTTTTCAGTCATATTTACCAACTATTAAAATAAGATATATCCTATTTTTCCACTTAAGATTTCTGGATCATTTTGTAGACACAAGTAAATACCAGATATTTGCTGTCTTTGTGTGCGTATTAACCTTAGAGGTTACAATGCCTTTGTTACCACTGTCATGTGTCTTAAAACTACGTAGGTGTTACAAGGCTGTATTATTGATGGCATTGCATACTAGGAATATGCTTATGTGTTGGAGAGATGGAGGGATTTGGGTGTTGGTTAGATACATCACTCTTTTTTATCAATGTTTTGGCTTGCCTCAGTGTGTTTATCACTTTAGTTTCACTGAGGAAACTTCTTTAGGCATAGTGAAGAATCTGGCAAATATTCATCCCTGTAGCATACCACAATGATATATATAGTAAGTTTTGGTAGAAGGAGAGTTACAGTATGTTCACACTGCTCACTTGCTTTGTTAATGTACAGCAGCTTTAATATGTGACAATCTTGGAAACAACTTCTGCTGAGTGTGATAACAGTGAGAGTGTTGCCTAAGTGGTATTTAAGTCTCTTACCTGGAATAAAAATATTGAGGGAATAATAGATTAATTTTGCCAATGATAATGATCTGACCATAGAACATGCTTATGCTGTGGTCATGATGGTGCTTTAATGAAAGGAACATGGATTTGTCAGATTCTTGATCAAGAGAATGAAAGGGGTTTATCTGGGCATTTAGGAGGCCTTCAGAGACTAACCAAGTAATGAACAAATCAAAACAGTTAATATTTCTGATGTGTGAATGACAGTGCTCTTGGAATAAAGCAGAAGGAAGTAGACTAACTGTGTATAATAGCTTACAGGCGTAATGACCTAAGTATTTGAAGGGTTGTGTGTGAACAAGGCCTCCTGTAGTTCTGAACATTAACAATGCTCTTCTGGGTCTGTTTTTGAGGGGAAAGAATGTAAAGTGATTGTTAAGTGAATGTAAAATAATATTCCAGCCCCTTTAGAGGCATAAAAGTTGTGTTAAACACGTTAAATGTGCTACAGTGTCGTAGTTCAGCCCGGATCGGGACCAGACTACGCAGTCTCTCTCTCACTCCCCCCACCCTCCGAGAGAACAGGGGGAGATGATATAAGAAAAATAGCTCGAGGTTTGAGGTAAGGACAGGGAGAAATCCTTACCATCATGGGCAAAAACAGACTCGGCTTGGGGAAAACTATTCATTTATTACTACAACTAGCAGGAGAATGAGACACGGAACAAGATAACCTCCCTCCCACCCCTCCCTCTTCCCGGGCTCTACTCCTTCCCCCTGCGAGCGGCACAGGGGGGAAGAGGGAATGGGGGTTGCAGTCAGTTCATCACGCATTGTTTTACGCCGCTGCTTCATCGTCGGGGGAAGAACTCCTCACATCCCTGCCCTGCTCCAGTGTGGGGTCCCACCCATACGCCACAGTCCTTCGTGAAACTGCTCCCAATCGGCTTGGCCTTGGCCAGCAGCGGGTCTGCCCTGCTGACCCCGCAGGCCCTGCTGAGTCCGCAAAGGGGAGCGACTTCTAGCAGTTTCCTATAGAAGCTGCCACCTTAGGCCCCCCTCACTAAACAAAACCACAACATAATTTACATAATTTTAATGGGAATTTGTAAAATCAATTGCACAGGTGAAGTGAAAATACAAGTTAATTTCTTTACCAAAAATCTTAAATGGCAATGAGATCTGTTCTGTTAAGGTGAACCATAAAGCTGTTGAGTAAACTGGGGTTTTGTGTTGTTCTTCAATTTGTGATATAGAATAGGAAATACACTTGTATAGCTGTGGGAGCATTAAAAGGGGAGATGCAAAGTCATCCTCTGTCACAGAAAGGATGAATATTTGATTCATACATTCCTTATACAAGGAGAAAACATTACGTGGTCAGAACAATAAACCATAGATCTATTTTGCAGTTGCATGGAAACATTTTTCTTCTTTTTTCTTCTTTTTCTTTTTATTTAGAATGATACCAAATGAAAATACTTACATGTTTTCTTACCGTGTGGACATGTCAGTCTTTTTTAATTTGATATTATAAATAAAAAAGGATGGCCAGGATATTATTATAATTTTTAGAGATTATTTTGCTTTCTTTGTTCAAAAGTTATGCTGAGCAACACTTAATCTTCCTATAACCTTTTGTGAATAAGCATTATTACTGACGTGTGGTTCTCATTGCATAATTTGTAGTGCAATGGCACTTTTTGTCTGTAAATAAATATATGATTTTTTATTTTTTTCTGAAATTTCACTAGTTATGAGATTATGTGTACATGATATTTGATGGAAGATGTAGTATTTTGTTTTGGAAGCAGTATTTTCCAATCCAGAGTAAACACAATTTGGTAATGAATTTTGTTTTGCTAGGAGAGCAATATTTAATAAGCTGAAGAATTGTTTTTGCTGTTGTATTTGCGTTTTACAACACACAAATTAGAATGTGCTGATAGCCTTGTTCAATGTAAGTACATTCAAACTGTACTTTATTAAATTGTGAGTTAATGGGAATCAGAGATAACTTATATTAAGAATTGAGATTTGTTTTCTAAACCTGACATTTAAACCAGTTTCAAGATAGTTGTCTATAGTTATTAATTATCTCAAACTCAATACATTCCAAATGTGTTGCTTTGTGTAGTATTAATTAATTAATTAGGGATTTTTAAAATATACTTATGGTATTTTAAAATCATTGATCTTACCAGAATGTAGTTCATGACGCCAGCAGGTAAGTATGACATAAATCAAAATACTCCTTTCGACTCTTTGCATTAGTCCTTACACTCTTGTCTATCTTTGCCTCTTGTATCATGGGCAGATAGTAATACTGACTCCTGAGCTAATGTGTACGCATGAAGGAAAGGATGGCAATGCAATCCTTGTCACTCTTTTACTCCTCTTAAATGTGAGGTGGGGTAGCATAATGTTGCACAGAGCCTCATCAAGAGAGTATGTTCTGCTGGGGTCTGAGGTAGGCAGGGGTGTGCGGGGCAGAAACTCCAGGCAGATGTCACATTCTCATCGCAAATTCGGGCTGTTACAGAGAGCTTCACAGGTGCAAGGCAGCAAGCACATAAAGAGTACTGACAGACATTTCTGCATTTTGGGATGCCGCTTCAGGCAGGTGAGGCTTCCTCTGAGTCTAGGCTTTAATTATTGTATTAGTCTTCTGTGCTGTGAATTGTTGATTCTGATGCAATAGCTCATATTGTAAGGTTCACCTGACAATACAGGCTCTTCTGTATTTTGTTTATGTTTCAGTTTAAATGGCGAGACTCATTTAAAGAAGCAGATTTCTGAAATGAATTAGTTTTTTAAAAATTATTTAATCCTAAAATACATTTTATTTTTTTTCCTTGGCTGTAAAAAGTCACTTAAATCAATATATTACCAGTAATCCCTTTCAGTTAATAATAAAACAAGTTTTACTGCCGGTTAGCAGTAGTGTTCTATTTTATGAAAGACTGCACATTTCTTTTGTATAAAGGTATTTTTTTTTTTATAATGAAAAGAAACCAATCAAGGTTTATAAACTCAGATTGTGAAAAGATTGAAGATATAGCCTAAACTTTACAAATATGTATTAAAAAATGAGGATCATCTTTTCAGTTAGATAGTTTCCCTCAGAGGTGAAGGAATAGAAATACTTCTATTTCTCTGTTTTGGGTGTTTGCAAGAATTGGCAGTACTTCTTAAATCTTCCCTTACTACTGCAAGGTAAAGCCGACAGTTGTTGAATTTGTGATTAGGCAAATGGTTACATTTATCTATATATGTTATCCAATGTGAAAAAAATAAGTACATCCAATGGCAGTTAGTTAAGATGAGCCTTGTATTGCTACTCTTTACTGATGAAATTTGAGTGTCTTGAAAACCTGAGCATGATAACAGATTGTCTGTGCCGTATTTTTGTCAATGTTCTGAAATTGCAATAAGGGGTCATGAGTTAAATGCATCTTTGCCAATAATGATTACTTTGTCACAGCTTTTATGACAAACATTATTTAAGTTGGTGCTTGTGGAAAGCAGACAATGTATCACTACCAGTGAATAGGGAAGTCTTTTCTAGTTTAAGTTTGAAATAAATCTTTTAAACATAAACATTCTTTAATCTTTAAACATAAATTTTTCACCTTTTCTTGAGGAGGGAGAGCAGAAGAGCCCTTTGTCAGGATTTGTGTATGCTTGTAAGATATGTTTGTGCCATATTGTCATTTCATTTAAAATTAATTTGGTTTATTTTCGTGACCAATCAAATAGTGTAATCTGTTTCTAATAAATTATATTATTAAAATAAGGTTAGAAACTGATGCTAATGAGTGCTTTGGCATATTTGGTGGAACTTTAGGATTTAATCTGTAAGTAAATTTTTTGAGTATTGCAGCCTCCTGTGGAAATCAATTTAAAAATGAAATTTCCTTTGTAGTTGAATTCAAAAGTAGTTAAATTAAAACAATTGGCTTGTAATTTCTTACTTATTGGACTAGCAATGTAAATGTAATTTTAAATATTTTTGTAAGTGTATGCTTTAGTGTTAAAATTTGCTAGTATTTAACTTGTAATGTAATATTGTGATCTCTGTTTGACCCTCTGTTAAAAAGTAATTTAAAAGTGTTAGTCAGAAGAGAGGCACTGTCATCTTTCCCTGTGTGGCAATGAGGAGTTATCTTGTAATAAATCTTCACCCTTTGACAAAGTACAATAAATTCAACAACTTCTACGTCACATCATGGCAAGCTGTTGGTGCTTACATTTTTTTTTCTATAGAGGTAGCAAGGCAAATTTTAAGCCAAGTAGCAGGAACCTTTGTAAACACACACCTGTAGTCATGCGGCATCTCTCAAAATTATTTCATTGCTTTATTTTTATGTTTTTATTTTTAAATTTTTATTTAATGATATTTAATATCTTTCCTGCTGATAGAATGGCAGTAGCCTGGCTGTCTTTGTTTACAGTATGTACAGATATTTCACAGAAACATGGAATAGTTTGGGTGGGAAGGGACCTTTAAAGCCCGTCTAGTTCAACCCCCCTGCAAGGAGCAGGGACATCTTCAGCCAGATCAGGTTGCTCAGAGCCTCATCCAACCTGGCCTTGAATGTTTCCAGGGATGGGGCATCCACCACCTCTACAGGCAACCTCTTCCAGTGCTTCACCACCCTCATTGTAAAAAATTTCTGTATATAAGCAATCTCATTATTCTATGGTCCTTCTTTTTTTTTTTTGTAAATGTTACATTCTTGTGTATGTAATTGAGCTCACCTCTAAGCTGAATTAGTAAACTGAATTAGTCCAGGATAAATGCCTTCGCTCTGTGTAATTTGCATGTATCCTGTGAAATTAATGCATTTCAGGAGTTGTGGTAAAAAGGAGGAAAGCAGACTTATGCCTGAAGTTTACCTGACTGCACTTTATGGTATGCAAGGATTTCAGGGAAAACAGACCAGGGAAAATGCACGTTGTTTGAGTATATGATACAAAACACAGTACTGGGGGGTCCTGGCCACACGCGTCATGTGAGGCGGATTTCTGAGTGGGTTGTATGTGGACCTTAGTCTGTAGTATGTAATAATGCATGGGTAAAGCAAGAAAGTTTTAGGACTGAATTAGCAGATGAGCTTTTTGTAAACCTACTTATTTTCAAACATAAGCTTGAATTTTCTTAGGTCCTCCCTGACCTTTCCCTTCTTCCTGTGCTGCCCAAAAATAAGTATGGTTAATCTAGTCTCTGACCAGGACAGGTAAAGATTTATGGACTGAGGAACTGGGAGAAAAAGGATTTCTCCTACCATTAGTGCTGACTTCTGCAGTGGATATTTACATGTTATATTCATGTGAGACTGACTTTCTGCTTTCGTGAGAGCATATTTTACTCTGGTAGACTTTATTTTGTTAAGTGTCTTGCTTCTGAGGAATATTTTACGTATTTTGTGAGCTCTTATTTATGTTTTTTACCTGGGGAAAATTGGCCATTAAGATCTACTTACATTGCAATACACCTGTTTTATTTTAAATAACAGAACATGGTGTTCATTCTGTGCAAGTTACTATTTATATTCCTACCACTTTTTCAGTTATTTTTGTTTGAGCCTCTGTAAGTTTTTTTTGGTTTTTTTTTAATTGCGAGGCTTTTTAGTTTGAATTTAAGAGGCTTGTATTGTTGTTCCCAGACTTCCTTTTTGAGTTGCCAGCTTTGCTTCAGAACTGTTCCTTTTTGTTGATTCTGTTATTGAATGGAATGTGCAATAAACTAATACTTATAGAATCTAATTCAGAATAGTTAAAATATTGAACTTCTGTAAAACAATGCAGAACAGGAATTCATGTATAATAGGCTGCAAAGAAAATTACTAGAGCATATCTCACTTACCATAGATCTTTTTAATAAGAGCAAAATCTGTGCCATTAGTTCCAGACTACTATATTACCCATTCACAATGCCTCAGTGCATAACTTATAAATCAGTCTTCATCATCCTATATTACTTTTGCAAAGCAAGACTAACATTAAGCAAGACAGAAAGAATGAAAGTCAATGAAGGTCAACTAGACAATGCAAATATTAAAGATTCTTGGAAGAAGTACTGTGATCTATGAAAGAACTGGCAGTGAATTTCTATACCTTTGTTGACAAGGGTAATTCCTGTAGAACTGCAGTTTTTCTGTGGTAATTTGTTTTTAGTTTATGCTAGTCTAATCAGGCTGTATAGTATATCTGAACGTCAGTTGTTTATACTCCGGTAGTCTGCAGGCACCATATTTATAATGCACATTTCATGTATCTGTTCTGTCTCCTGAGTGGTTAAGAAGCCTTTCAGGAAAATGCAGCATGCAGTTATGTTACAAAGAGACAGTGTTAAGATTGCATAATTGTTGCATACATGCCATTGCTAATTTTCCATGCATTTTTTTATCAATACTTTGCTATAATGCTACACATATTTATAAACAAATTCCAAACTGCTACATATTTTTTCTGTAGATCTAATATAAATTTTATTTTTACACTTTCATCAGATATTTAGTTTACAGTGTTTTGATCTGATATTTCCATGAATGGTATCTTATATTCATTTTATGAGAAGCAGTCTTTTGAAACTGCTAGAGTGTGTGTGTATATGTATATATAAAAATACAAATGTATATTTTTCTCTTCCGAACAGTAGAATGTGGTCATATGTTAAGAGTAGCCAACCAAACATAATATCAAGCGGTCTTCATTACAGGCTGTCTGGGTGGGAATTGAATTATTAAAATACCAATTGCTATAAATGACATAGGGTCTGAAAAAGCAGTAATATATTCCTAGACACTGGTAATAGTGAAAAATGCAGACTGTGAGATTACAGTGATTACTGAGAAAATTTTTGCAATGTTTCCCAATAAAACTTGAAGGCAGCTTCTGCAGGTGGTGATGTGTTGTTGGCTGACAGGATTGATCACATCATTGATAAAGATACTAAACAAGACTGGACCTAAGGCTGAGCCCCTGGGAACACTGCTTGTCACAGCCCACCATCTCGATTTAAGTCTGTTCACCACAGCTCTCTGGGCTCAGCCATCCAGTCAGTTTTAAACCCATCACAGGGTACACCTGTCCAAGCCATGAGCCGCCAGCTTCTCTAGGAGAATGCTGTGGGGACGGTATCAAAGGCTTTGCTAAAGTCCAAGGAGATCACATCCACAGCCTTCCTGCCATCAACTAGGAAGGTCACCTGGTCATAGAAGGAGATAAGGTTGGTCAAGCAGGACCTGCCCTTCATGACCCCGTGCTGGCTGGGCCTCATCCCCTGGTTGTCCTGCACATGCTTGGTGAGCGCATTCGAGATGAAGCACTCCATAATCTTCCCCGGCACCAAGGTGAGGCTGACAGGCCTGTTGTTCCCCAGATCTCCTTCCAGGCCTTCTTGTAGATGGGCATCACATTGGCAAGCCTCCAGTCATCTGGGACCTCCCCTGTTAACCGGGACTGCTGATAAATATTCAGTAACCCCAAACCAGTACAGTTTATGTGTGGTATTGCACCTGTAATCTCATTGGCCTCCCTTATTTCTGGGCTATCTTTTCAGAAATCATTTTACCGAAGTGTTCACAAGGTCACCGTATGCTGCCAGTGTGCAGTTAAGTGACATGTTAGGCAAGTTGGAAGTGTGGATAAAGGTGATCCACAGCACAGCAGGAATAATGTTCCTATGTATGTATTTACCTGAGGCTCAGTTGTGGACTAAATACTTCAAAGCTTGTTTTGCTTCTGAATTCTGTGATAGCAAGAAGACATCCTTACAAACCCAGATTATCCTTGGCATTCAGAATTTATGATTCCAGATATAGTGAGACATTCCTTAGCAGTTTGGCTGGAAAATACAGATTTTGTCCCAAAATCAATATAGAGTTCTGCATTACTGTCATTTGCACTAGGCATATATGCGTCTCAGGAAAAAAAAAAAACAAACAACTTGTTCAAAGGAAGATATGCAGGTATCTTAAGTGTACCCATGTCAATATTACATTCTTCATAAAGTTCACAAAATGTTGTCCTTTTGAATATTTAGTCTATGTACAAAGCACTATATTTATGCAACAGGTAATGTTTCACATTTATTAAACTTTATTAACCAAAGAATTATAGAGAAAAAAATAGTTGTAGAAATAAGTAAATCACAATAGTAAACTAGGTAACATCTCCATTCGACTGGTAATGCCATTCAACCAGTAATGGTATATTACCGTGAGATACAAGTCTGATATGGAAAACATGTAATATTATCTTTTAAGTTAAAATCATCAATTGCTTTGTTTTAGTAAAAAAGCTTGGAAAAGGAATATAAACTTAAGATGTCACACAACAGATTTTGGCAGTCAGTGGTGGCTATAGGATGATCTGCAGGACAGCAGTAACATAAATTTATTAGCATTTTCATCTTTGTATATAGTTTATGAGAATAGTGGACAGAATGGTCTTTTTGGTTATTTGCAGATAAACAAGGTGACAATATTATTTAAGTTTATGGCCATCATTCTCTTTTCTTTTGTTTCTCCTCCTCCTCCAGGGAGATGATCCTCTCTGCCGAAGATGATCTTTTTCCTTCCTTTTCGTGCACATTTATAGATGTGTATAGAAAACAGGATGTTTTCTCTCAAACTCTTGAAATAAATAATGGTAGTCATAATGATAATGAAAGTGTCAATGCTGTGAATGGTACAGGGAAACTGATTAGACTGTGTTAAGTATGCGCTCATATCACCTATTCAACTGTTATCTGTGTATCTTTTCTGTAGGTGACAGATCAGTCAGTGAAAGCTTTTGCTGAACATTGTCCTGAGCTGCAATATGTTGGTTTTATGGGCTGCTCTGTTACATCGAAAGGAGTAATTCACCTCACAAACGTAAGTATCGTAACTACTTTTAGCTTGTCATCAATGTGTTTGACTATTGCCACACCATCGGTATCAGCCAGGATAAGTTTATACTTATGAATAACACTGTCATGGAAAGAAACATGACAAGATAAATGAACTTGCATTATTTGGGCAGACACTTTCAGATTTCCCGGTGTAAAAACTTTGTACCAAAAATCAAGCAATGATACATTTTCATCAAAATACTACTACTGTTCAGGTCAAAAGTCTTTAAAATACTTAGTTACACTACATTCCATTGTAAAAAAAAACCAACCAAAACAAAACCCAACCAAAATTCCATAACTGGAAGTGCAAAATTCTTAGTGCAAAACATTTGATTTAATCAGGCCCCTTAGGGCCACAGTATATCCTCTATGCACATGCATTTTGTATATATCTGTCTTTGTATTTTAGCATGGATAGTGTGACAGATACATTTTATTTCCATTCCTTTTTCTTTTATGTAAGAGGAGTGATGTGTGGGAGAACTAACTTGAGTAAACCTGCAGAAAATAATGGAAACATTCTATAAAATGAATGCCTTGGATGAGATGGACAAACAGCATATTCCTTAAAATTCATAACTGAAAGTAAATTTAGAGATCATGCAAGCGTCAGGGTGAACAGATGAAAAATGCATCTAGACTAGATAAATTAGTATGTATAGCTAAGAATTTATTTTTTAAAGTTCAGATGGGGAAATTGAACTTATTATAAGTGGTAAAGATGACTGTAGAATGAGTATTGAATATGAAGATTTCTGGTAAACATAAAAATGCTTGAAGAGACCTTGAAGTAGGAAGTGGAGAGCATATTTATTGAAAAGAGAACATGCCTGAAGAAAATGCCAGTTTTTCTGATGCAGCTGTGCAACTGTTGTTATACAGAACCATTCCGTTTGTCTGTAAAATCTTTTCGTCAGTTTAGGGCAGCTCAGAAGCTGAAGATACAGAAGAATTGAAAACATTTTGGAACACATGCAAAAAGAAATAAGCCAGATAAATTAATTTGCTTGCTAAAGTTATAGCACCTCAAAGGATGTAATCTTGAAAGGACTCTATGTATATTGAAATAATGTGTAAAAGGGGCATATATCTGTGGGAGGGAGAAATAATACAATAATTTTCATGTCCTATGAAAACTATGTATGTATGACTATAGGTTATATTTATAGACACAATGAAAGGAAAGGAGGTACATAATTTAGAAATCTGACATAGACAGGTTGTGTAGTCCAGGGTTTTGTGATGAATTCCTGTGGAGTTTGCTCTTCAGGTTCATGCTTTGGTTACTGTGTTATCTGGATTTATTTGGTGTGTAATAGATGTCTTATCCTTAGAATCACAGAATCATAGAATGGTTTGGGTTGGAAGGGACATTTAAAGGTCATCTAGTCCAACCCCCCTGCAGTGAGTAGGGACATTTCCAACCAGATCAGGTTGCTCAGAGCCTCATCCAACCCGGCCTTGAACGTTTCCAGGGATGGGGCATCCACCACCTCTCTGGGCAACCTGTTCCAGTGTTCTACCACCCTCACTGTAAAAAAATTTTTCTTTATACCTAGTCTGAGTCAATCCTCTTTCAATTTAAAACCATTACCCCGTGTAGGGGAAGAAGCCTTTTAATGCTTCTTTTGATGCAGCCCAGAATGTGGTTGGCTTTCTGGGCTGCAAGCACACATTGTTGTCCAGCTTTTCATCCACCAGTACTCTCAAGTCCTTCTTGACATGAGTGCTCTCAATCCCTTCATCTCTCAGCCTGTGTTGATATGAGGGATTGCCTTGACCGGTGTGCAGGACCTTGCGCTTGGCCTTGATGAACCTCAGGAGGTTTACACGGGTCTGCTTCTAGGGCTTGTCAGAAGAGGACATAAATAAGTCAAGCTGGATGGGGCTCTGAGCAATCTAATCTAGTTGAAGATGTCCCTGCTCCTTGCAGGGATGTTGGAGTTAAATGATCTTTGGAGGTCCCTTCCAAGCCAAATTATTATTTGATTCCATGATATTATGTCTTCTGTAAGGTTTGCTAAGTATTCGCTCTACTATATGAGTGACCTTCTGAGCACAATAACAAGGTATTTTTTTACATTCATTGTTACTTTAAGCTGAGACCTATATGCATGTAATATAGGCAAGCGGGATGATGCCATATACTGAGGGGAAAAAGAGCAAGTAAGGGATTTTCCCAGTCATACGATGACTGGGAAATTGTATTAGAATTCAGTCTCCTTTACTCTGAAGCTATTGACAAATTGTATCTGGCTAATCTTGCTGCAGTGACTTCATTAGTGTTTCTACCAGGCTTCTCTGGCATGTGTTATTTCCTTGTGGTACAGCAGATAATTTTAACTAAAACTCTGAATTGTACTGAAGAATCTGGCCTAGACACGTGTTCCATTTCTACAATTCTTTGGAGGAGATAAGTCTGTCAGGGAGTTATAACAAATATCTGGGGAGTAGTGACATGATCATTAACTGCTGCATTTGACTTTTCCAGATGTAATCTGTTGATGACATCTTTTTTTTTTTGTTCTAACCGTCATGTATTTCATATGGTCAGTTTTGTGTCAAGTTCTTAACTAGTACTTCATAAGTACTTAGTAATAATTCCAGTCTCATGTTGTTAGAGAAAGTGGAATTTGTTCTTTGCTCCACATGGCCTGTGAGTATGTCCTGCAAGGCTTTGCAGAGCTGGTTCGCTTCTGTTCTTCTCCTTCCTGTGTGCAAACTGGAGATAACATGTTGTTGAAAATTTATTTAAGCCTGATGGATGTATAGAAAATGAGTGGTTTATTACTACTATTTTTCACCCTACTAATGTTAGCTCTCTTTAAAAGTAATGACACTTGAGAATTCTGAATTACAATGCTGCTGAATTGCAAAGCTTTTTTAATAGCTAATTGTGAAGTATGGTAGTGAAAATGTTGCATATTTTAGAAAACGAAGAAATATTCAGAGTTTATTTTCATAATTTTTGTACTGCACAGAGTGACATTAAAAAAACCTTGCTTCTTGTGCAAAACCATGCTATCACGGTAGTGCCTTTTCTTCCTTGAAGTTATTATAAACTGAAAAAAAATGCACCTGAAATAAATTATTATTATTGGGCAAGATGAGAGGAACTGCATGTATATACTCAAGGAGAGAGAAGGGGAGAGACAGAGTGTGTGTATACATGCAATTTGCAGTCTCTCAGCTGAAACCCATGGTTTGTTCTGATGATCTGGATTGTTTTATTTTGCTTTGTAACAGTAATGTGTGAAACACGTTCAGAAAAGATCTGAATGATCTGTTCGACATCAGAAAAGTTAGTCCAACATTGCTCGTCTTTGTTTCCGTGGATGACGGAAGAACATGTACTGGATGTAGTGGTGTAGTTTTTATCTTATGATGCCAGTACATCCCCAACTATTGTTTCCTTGTTTTATCTTTTTTTCTTATTTTTAAATTATTTACTCATCTTTCCATACATGATTTGTTTTTTCTTGTTTTCTCCCTTCCTCTTTCTTTTTTTTGCACCCTTGTCTCTCAAGAGTTTATCTCTGGTTATTTTTTTACTTTTCACTTTCTTCTCCTGTAAGTGCGAGGATGTATGCAAACATGTAAAGTACCTATGCATGTTAGGTGATTGTATGGTTGCATGGCTGAAAGAGTTTCAGTGCTCTGTGGATGTGTGAAATTTTCAAAAAAAAAAAGTAGTTCATTAGAGGTACTTGAGAGTAAATAACACAAAGAGAGAGTAAACTGTTACTTAGCGATAATGTAATGAAACAGCAACTTTTGGAGTTTATAAACTAGGAGAAAGACTTGTAACATGAGTACTGCATGTGCAGTTTATGTGTGTGGCAGTACCTCTTCTTCATGTCAGAAAGGAGGGCAATATATTTATTTTTGTAGTGTAACTTGTGAAAGTACGCATGTAATAAATCAAACCCCATATTATTATCATCAATCATCTTGGAAGGAGTAGCAGCTTGAATACAAATGTCATTCACTTTCCTATTGTGTTTTGCTGTGGTACATTACAAAATAAAGGAATCTATCGAATAAATTTGCTTCCTTAGTTAACATGTATTTTGAACTCCCTTTTCTTCTCAGGTGTTTTATTTTTTTTGTAAGAGATGCAAATTAGATGTCTGTATTTATAACACAGGTTGGGAATGTGTATTTCTTATTTAAGCAAGGGGAACTCATCTTCTGCAATAAATAACTTTAAGAAATGAAATTAAAAGTTGTGAATGTATAGAATATTCAGTCAATCTGTGGGAAAATAGTCTCCTCTGTAACTATTCAATCATTTTCCAGTTCTTTAAACGATGTGTGATTAGTGTATCAGGAACATAGTATATCTCAATAATACAGTTCAGTTACTTCAGTTCTTAAGTAAAAAGTAATTTATATGACTTTTAAAAAAATAATTTATAGATTCTATTGACATGATAATAAAAAAGAGTGTGACTTACAGTTTTTTCAGGTTGCTATTTTTTATTTCCTGTGATCATACATTCGCTTTGGGAGGCTTAAATTAGAGAGCAGCTTATTCCCTGAAGGCACATATATATGCACACAGAGAGTGTCAAGAAAATGAAGCTTAATTAGCCAAAGATGTGAATTTAGAGCTTGTTAAGTCCTTATAAGCAGTTCCTTTAAAAATAATTTAGCTGTGGTTCTGAAGAGGATTGATCTTAAGTGATTTGTTTAGTGGTGGACTTGGCAGTGTTAGGTTTATGGTTGGAGGTATATTCCAACCTAAATAATTATACTATTCTATTCTATTCAATGATTTTTAAGGAAGCATATCTTCACAGAGGTTGTATAAGTGTGCAGGGGGAAAGAAAAGGAAAAGAAAATTAATTGCATGCTGATTATATTAGTAGTCCCCTACAGTAACAGCTAAGTATTCACAGGAGTTGATACATCCACACTAAAAAATTACCTGTGATCCCAATGGTAAGAGTAATTTTTTATAATCTAAAGTATATTAAAATATATGACATTTATCCTAAACGTGAACAGTCTCAAATCAGATATTCTCTCTCTCTCTCTCTGTGTTTTCAAATGCTCTAGCTTCTTGATTAGCATTGCACATACTTTAATATTACAAGTTTCAGTAATCAAGATAGAAGCCTTAAGAACTCTATAACTTTCAGGTACACAAATAATATGATAATATCTGAATCTTTAAATATATTAATCTCCATAAAATTTCATTTAAACCAACCAACAAAATCGTTGGGCAAAAATTATTTCATAATTTAAAATATTTGAAATTGAAAAGTAGTAGTTAGTTTCTTAAAAATAGAGTATTTAATATTTTAATTTCAGTATGTTTGTAAAAGAAGTGAAGCTCTTTTTTTCAAACTTCCTTTGTCCAAAACCATTTTGTGATCTAAGTGGTTCTTTTGCATCTGTCATTCACAGTGGAGCAATTTCCTTTCAGTACTTTTTAACAGGCAATCTCCTCACAAAACCTTTACATACCGGGCTATCAATTCTCTGTCTGTCAGTGGAACTGAGAGGCAGGGACCAACATCCTGTTCCCTTCTAATCTCATTCATCTAACTAGAAACTAGACTTCCTCTGAAATTTAAATGCTATTATTATATTGTCTCATACAATTTTAACACTGAGTCAATATTCAGTAATTTCAGCAAGGTTGTGTATATATGTAGCACCCAAAATTAGTTTTATCTGTTCTTGCTTTCTCTTAATTCTTCTATTTCTCATTTTTTAAGCCCTCTGTCTGTTTGCATTGTCTGTTTTATTGTCACATTAAGTATCAATCTGAAGCAGCCTTCTCAAACTTCTAAGACAGTAAGGTTTTTAGAATCAAGTGTGTTGTGCCTGATAAAGAAAAGAATTAACCTACCAAATAAGTCGAGTGTCAGGTAGGCTGTTTAAGATGAATGAAGGTGACAATAAAAAAGGCAAGTGATGGTTGAGTTACTGTGTATTGAATATAATAGTAGACTGTTATTACTGTGAAGAAAAGAAACATTGAGGTTATAATAATTCTCCTGTGCTGGCAAAGGATGAAATCTACCTCGGAAACCCTGTTAGTTTGGTCAGTAGGAATACTACGAATTCATTTTAGTTTTTTAGTCTACCATGCAAAGCCATGCAAAAGTCTTCCCCCCCCCCCACCGGGAAATCACGAATTCTTTCTGCCACATTCATCATTACCATGATGAGGAAGATAACTGTGCTGTTAACTCTTACCTAATTTGAAGTCATGTTAATTAGACACTTTTACAAAAGAAGCACTGACATCCATGTATTGATTTGTCTTTAGTGGAAGTTCATGTTTTTTACTCTGTAAGTAATAGTAATGACTCTGTAAGTAATAATAATGTCAAAAGAATCACCAGGATTGTCCCCTGCTTATAAGACTGTTGTCATGAAAGGAAGCATGTTTTAGTTAAGAATTCTGTGGTTTTTTAATGAGAAGATTTTCCACTTGTCTTTAAGGTCTCTTGGTAAATTTCTGTTTATTGTCATAGAGCATATGCATTGTTGAATTGTCCAGTAGGTTTATTTCTTGTGTCATAGGCATTGGCCATATTATGGCCAACATAATACAAAGACTGAAGTATCTAATATGAATAGCTATATGAGAGGAAAATTCAAGTTGCTCTAAGATTCCCCTTCTCCTTGTAATTTATGCAGAAAAAATGAGGGATTGATTGTGAGCTTTTTTTTTTGCATGCGTAGAAGCGAAGTCTTTTAAACTTCCTGCTGGAGCAGTACGTATGAAATGCAGAGAGACAGAACTTTTAAGATCTGTCCATTTTACCAACACAATGCCAATCATCATGTGCTTTTCTCCCTAATACCTGAATAAGATTATCAGAAATTCAATTGGATTACAACACCTCCACAGTACACCTGTGGTAATATCCTGATACTAGGAATATTACTGTCCTACTTCCTATAGGCATACCCTGCAGTTTTTTTTTTCTCAGAGGTTAGGTTCCTTAATTCTATGCTTGTTACACAGAATTTTTGGAAACAGTCTGTGGTTTACCTTCGGTTTTAGTTTGGAGAATGTTAAAAACTTCCAGAACAAAACACCAGAACACCAGTTTCTGTAGAAGACTACCTACATTTGAATTCCTCTTTTTTCCTTTTTTTCCTTTCATTTTTATCTTTTTTTTTTTGTCTTTTTCTTTCCCCCCCCCTTAAATACATTGATTTAATAATTAAGTACTGAAGTGGGCCGATTACATGATCTCAGTTGCATGCCTTTACTTAATCAAATCCTTAGTGAGTTAAATCACTGAATTGGATTATTTTTTTCTCTCTTACAGGGAAGGTAAATTTAATTAAAGTGTCAGTATTACCTAATGCAATTATTTTTCCAGAGTATAACAGAGATTATTTCAGACAGGTTAAAAAGCAAACAGCACTTGGAGGTTATTATGACTAAACTGATCCATTGTTTAAGGATACTGCAGAGATCTGTAAAAAAAATTTATTATTTGAATCTATAGCTCCTAAAGGTAGTAAGAGGGTTTTATTTTTTTTGAAAGACTTTATAGTGATTAAAAATAGTAATAAATCAGATTCATTAGTGCATAAATCTTAAATCATATTGTTTTGTGACTCCACCTTTTGTTGTTCAGAATATCCAAGTTATTCTTGATGTCTGTGCAGGTGAGACTACAGTATAAATACTGTATTTTCCAGGAAGTCTGAAAGCATTAGACTCTGGAATCTTTAATGACATGCATTTGAATCTAAGCACAAATGTACTGTCTCCCCTTCCATGCTGTGTTTGTCTTAAATGAGTTTATGTGTTACCTTGGTACCTTATACTTCATACAGTTAAAAGGAGGAAGACCTAACCCCCTGTTGTAGATGCACTGGACCATGAATGACGGGGTCTTAATTTTGTGGATTAACTGAGTGCCTCAATTCCAAATTTGCTGACTGTCTCAGATAGGTTTTCTTTTGTGAAAAATGCAGTAATCTCATCTTTCTTGCCTAGCTCACACCTATTATACATTATTCTGAAATGTTTAACAGTTTTTATAAGTTATGTATGTGAACAAATTTCAGATTATTTCTTTCTTTTTCATATTTGTCTCAATAGCTAAGAAATCTTTCCAGCTTGGATCTACGTCACATCACAGAACTGGACAATGAAACCGTGATGGAAATAGTAAAGAGATGCAAAAACCTTAACTCCCTCAATCTGTGTCTGAACTGGATCATTAATGACAGGTAACTTCATTATAGCATCTAAAACCAATAAAGCAATAAAGCTAATTTAACAAGTTAAAGTTAGAGAGTAACTAGAGAATAATTCCTCATGGCTTGGGGGGTGGAGGAGATCATTAAAAGCAAACAGTGTTTTCTGAGTGTTTTGGACAAATCTTGTAGACCCGTATTTTACCAAGTGCTTATATATTTCTGTGGTGGATAAAGTTTACTTTTAACTGGATGGTGGCACTAATCTGTTTCCTGTAGATTTCATGAGAATGTACTTTTTACCATGTGTGATTGAAGTGTACAATTGCAATTATGACTCCTTCAGCAGGTGGCCAGGATTTAAACTGATTTATATGCATACAAACAATGAAGCATTTTTTTAAATACATAAGGAAAAATAAACTGCTTGTGGGTTAAGTACTGGAATTCATGGGTTTTTTAGAAAGCAACAAGACCTTCATTTTTTTGGCAAGTAAACTCTCCCTAATGAGACTGATTGAATAACTGGAGTATTCTGTTAGGCTTTTCCTTTCCACCAAAATACATCCTATCCTGTTGTATTCTATCCTCTTTATCAAGTAATTTATTGTAACATTAAGTAAATGCACACAGATAATGTATAGTTACAGTTCAGATCAGATGAAAAGTAAAAAAATAGTGAGAATTTAAAAAGTGGAAATTTCCTCTTAAAATAAGAAAATAGAGCAAAGCTATTACCTCAAGGTGCATGGGAAAGAACATTTGGAATTGCTTTTAACAGATTGATTTACTATAACTGGTGCTTTAAACAAAGGGAAAGAGACGCTTTTAGCAGAGAAGAGTTCTCAAACATATAAAAACATTTACTTTCATATAAACCAGAAGGATGTGTTTTAGCAATTGTATTTGTTTCAAATGGCTTCAGATTTTTTTTTTAACATACTGTCTTTCAAGGTCTTCTGAAGTCTTTAAGAATGTACTAAAGTGTAAATGGGCTTAGAGTTTGGTAAAAGTATAATATTCTTAAAAGACTAAAGTTGAAATGTGTTGAATAGGAAGTACCATTGAACTATTACTGTAAGTCCTTTTAGCCTTTAAGACTCTTTTTTTTGTTGTTGTTTTGTTAGGTTTAGGTCAGACCCTTAATATAATTTCACTGGTTTTGAAAGCATTCAGTTGCCTCAGATCTTTCTGTCTGTAGGGCCTTGTTTACATATGCAGAATAAGACTACTGTAATGGAATAGAATAAGTCAGAAAAAATATTAAGAAGAGAAATGTAAATTTAAAAGACAGACACTTTTCAGGTTTTAGTTGAAGTACTTAGAAACGGTATACCTTTCTGCATGAAGGTTTTGGGTAGGATAGTCTGTTAAGTATCATCCAAACTGATATCAAACCGTTCTTGAAATTACTTTAGTAGAATTGCTAGAATAAGAAATATATCTTTTTAATTATATGGATAGGACTCTAAAACTTCATATTGAATATGGTTAATATTATGAAGCTTAACAAGAAAATGAAACCCTTTCCAGCAGTGACAGATAACCTACTGTTATATGTTAACTTTTAGATCATTAACTTTTGTGTCTGTTGTTCTTTCCATTTTCTGTTTGTTTCTGATCATACCTGTCAGTACTTTTTCAACATGTGACTGCTAACTAAAACGACTACAAATTTAAGTGTAGATATTTAAATCACGTTCTAGATAAAAGGAAACAAAGAATTTAGAAAATAATTAAGGCCTTTGTTAAGTCTTGTTCATAGGCATTCATTTGGCAATTCTAGTATTTTTCCTATTTTATAAGTGAGATGAAGCTCCAGATACAAGTCTTAACTGAATAAAGTCATTTGCCCTACTAATTGCTGAATTAAGAATTTTTGAAAATTATATAAAAGGAATGTGTTAAACAATTGGGCTTTACTCAAGTCGGAGGGTATGTGAAAGGAGATTCTACATCGTTATATCTTTGAGTAAACCTTAGTTTATCATTATTTCCAACACATATGAGAGAGCAGTAGTCTAATGTTTTACCTGACACTTGGTTTTAAAATAGAGAGATCAGTTCCACACCCCCACACCCCAGTTATCAAGCTTGCTTACTTGCGAGATCCAACTACATCAGGCTTCCAGATTTTTTTCAAACTTAGCAAGACACTTTTTTGTTCTCTCCAGAATGACTGAGGGTTTGTGTCTTTTATTCAAAGCCTTGCAAAACTGTTTTTCTCCATTCCTTTGTTGGTAAGCAAGGATGAAAGAAAACTAGAAAGTTCTCAAAAATACTGATACAGCTTAAAGATGTATCTATTAATTATCTCTTAAAGGTAGTTGATTATTGGTAGATTTTACAGCAGATGTAATAACTATTTTTGAACCTTTATTTTAGATTTCTGTCATAGTTTAGCCCCACTCAGGACCAAGCTATGCAGTCTCCCTCTCCCTCCCCTCACCCTCCACAGGAATAGGGAGAAAAAGTGTAACAAAAAGGCTCGAGGTTTGAGATAAGGACAGGGAGAGATCCTTGAAGTTACCCTTAGGGGCAAGACAGACTCGACTTGGGGAAAACTATTCATTTATTACTAAAATCAAAGCAGGATAATGAGAAAGAGAACAAAATAACGTTCCCCTACCCCTCCCTCTTCCCAGGCTTTACATTATCTCTGCCATCTTCCCCTCCCCGGGCGGCACAGGGCGGAATAGGGAGTGGGGGTTATAGTCAGTTCATCACGCATTGTTTCATGCCGCTGCTTCATCGTCGGGGTAAGAATTACTCACTTTTCTACCCTGCTCCAGCCTGGGGTCTCTCCAACAGGATGCAGTCCTTTGTGAAACTGCTCCAGGGTGGGTTGTTTTTCCATGGGGTGCAATCCCTCCAGAGTGGCTGCCCCAGCACAGACCCCCCACGGGCCACAGCCTACTTTGGGCATCCGCCTGCCCCGGCGTGGGGCCCTCCCCGGGCTGCGGGTGGATCCCTGCTCCTGCGGGGCCTCCATGGGCTGCAGGGGCACAGCCGGCCTCACCATGGGCTGCACCTCGGGCTGCAGGGGAATCTCTGCCGGGAGCAGCAGCACTGCTCCCCTCCTTCTGCACTGACCTTGGCGTCTGCAGCCGTTCCTCTCACAAGAAATTCTTCACAACAGGCTTGGCAGACGCCTCTCAGGATGTCTTCACATCATCCATCTCATCTCCTCTCCACCTCTTGCAGCCGGGCTGGGCCAAGTTGGGCCCAGTCGGCTGCCTGGCGAGAGGCCAGAGGGTGAGGCCTGCAAGGCCCCGGAGGCCTGCGCCTCCCCCTCTCTGCCTCTGTCCCCGCTCAGCTTCTTCCCATCTTCTCTTCTCTCTTCTTTTCCCCTTCTTAAATATGTTATCGCAGAGGTGTTATCAGGGAACATTCTGTCACCAAATGGCTCAGCCCTGGCCAGCAACGGGTCCGCTCTAGGCCCAGCTGAGTCCACCGGACAAAGAGGAAACTTCCAGCAGTTTCTTACAGAAGCTACCACTGTAGCTCCCCCCTCACTAAACAGAACCAGTGCAATTTCTTTATCGTTTCCGGAAGTCCATAAAAATTCTTTCCATAAGCAAGGTTCTGGCTCTGGAACATTTGCAGTGCCGTCATGCTGGTGGCACAGTGTTATATCTCTATGTGGTGGCATTCGCTAAGATTTTTGGTGCTATAATTCTTTTGCACATGCAAGAATTAACAAGAACTATTATTTCTCTGTTTTGGTTAAAGCTATTTTTGTTTTTGACTAGTATATAATTAGTATGTATCTAAAAGGCTTGTGTAGGGTAGTAAAAAAGATTTACCTAAGGCAAAAAATATATTCAGTATGTTCAGTTGAGATACTCTTGACATTAGTTTTAAAGTAACAGGAAAACAGGTCTCTTGTAATGACTTGTAAAAGTCTCTAGAAGTTGAGAGTTAAGCAAGGTCAAAAAAAGACCTATTAAAGTAATTAACATAATTATGTCTTCTGTAGGTATTACAGCTCCCTCAAAAGCTTAATGTACTGTTTATCATGTTGGTTACATGTATTATAGAAATAGTCCTACTACTTCTTTGAAATATGAACAAAGCTGAACTTGTACATTTTTTTTAGAGTGCATCATGAGTAGATTATCTCAGGTCTTTGCAATTGGTGGTAACTTCAAAGTGATAAGGTTGTTTAAGTCAAGCTTCAAGTTGTCTTAATGGTCATTGCATTTGTTCTTTTGAATTTCAATCGACAATAAAAATAGTGACATCTAGAAACAAACCTCATGGGAAATTCAGGAAAGTGTAGTATGACATACTGGCAAAGTTTAAAGGGGTGCGTGAGTTTTCTGATAACTTGAGGAACATCTGCTATGTATTGTATCTGTAAATGATCAAGGAGAAAGCAGTTATTCTAAAATTTTTTGTGTGAATCTTGTCACTGTGGACTTCTGTATTACATAACCCATGTAGAGATAGAATTTTAAAGCTGTACAGTGAGTATTTCTGCTTGCTTAAGTCATACAAATATTACTAATACACTCTTTTAGTAATATTTGTATAGAGCACGTTTGCCAGCCTGTGTTGTATCTATGGTTCTTCTGTTAAACATCATGGTGCAGGGAATAGTGTAGATAAAGTAATGAACTTTATCTAGAATTACGGTGAAATTTTTTGGTGCTGTAACACTGCCAGTCATCCGGGATAATAACAAAATTCATTATTAGTTTTGCAGTACAATAATTATTCATAGTACAATAATTTCCCAGCCACTTGAGAACTTCGATCCCTCCTCTGTAGGTGGTGCCAAGTATGAACACTTGTATTCACAGATTCAGAGACATGTTGTAGTAATGTCTCAAGAGAGCTGTATTTTTTCACATAATTTATCACACACTGATTGTAGGTGACTTTGTTAGCAGGTGCTGACATTTGCAGAGTATCTGGAGGTTACTGAGAGTAAGCTATAGTTGTGACTTGGAGGTAGATAAGCAGTATCTGTGCACAGCACAGTAAAACAGCGAGTAATTTTGGTTGATGACCTTGTGGTGGTATCGCTTACCACCATCAGACTTCTGATTAGTGATGTGGGGGAAGATAAGTGTGATGTGCACTTCCCTGAGCTTTCAGCACAGATGGGAAACCTGAATTTTGTCTAGTTACACCAGTTCTGAGAAGACGGCTGTCCGTCTGTGATGCTTTCATTAAATATCACTGTGGATAAACCAGAGTAAATGCTGTAGTGGGACAGTCTCTCCGTACTGAAATGGTTAAGACTTGGTAACGATTCCGACTGGAGTCCGAGATGGAGGAATTTGGAAGTACAGACTTTTGACAAGGGTAGTAGTCAGGAAGTCAAGATATGGGAGAAATTCAGAGGAAATACGGTAAATAGTTGTAAGCCAGATGATAAGCATGAAAACCAAAATGTTTGTGCAGCAGCTTAGTCAGGAGAACGAAGCATTTTCTCTTGTAAAGAGACTCCATCTGCTTTATTTTGCTGAATCACTAAAACAGTGTCTTTTTCTCAGGATTGCGTATCATACTTATTGGCATAGAGCATATGGGGCTTTCTACATTGTTACTTAGTGGAGTAAATTGTTAATGTGGTCTTCCATATGCTAGAGAAGTGTTTAAAAAATTTGTGTTGACTGCCTACTGTGAGTTCATGAACCTGTGTAATCAGACTTGGGTGCATCTGCTGTGATCTGGATGTGTTGTGGGTAGAGGATACAGTGCTGAAGGTGGTCTCAGCAGGTGGATTAGCTCACTAGGTTTCATTCCAGAGCTGCTGGTGTATGTGAATGCCCAAACATTTCATTAGCAGAGAGGAATATTAAAATAGTAGCTCAGTTCTTACTGTATATTTTTAATAAAATGCAGGATTAGTGGATGCTACAATTACTTTCAAGAAAAACAATAAAATTAATCTTCTCTTCCTGAATGTATCAGTCTCTGCATATTTGGTGTAGAAATTCTTTTTAAAAATTTACTTCTAAAATAAAAATGTATAAAGCTTTCAGCTTGCCTGTATTTTTGCACAGGCGAAAATGATAGTTTTATCTGTGGTGACTACAAATACTAGTGTAACATGTTAGTATTCGTCACCTTTGGTCTGACCGAAGTGGAAATCTGCTTCAGGAGCACTGATAGTTATTCCTGTCATTTTGTATAATCTAAACTTGGGGATATAGTAGAGACTTCCAGAAAAGTAACTGTACTTTTATGTTATATTTGTCATGAATCATTCCAGATGAATACTGGCATTTCTTAATTCTAATTTAATTTCATGTTTTCAATGTTATCTGAAAGATGATCTTTGAATTCTCTGCACATTTATCAAGTGTTTAGTCAGCTACATTAAAAACTTAAACTCCATTAGAAGTTAAATAATGTAACACAAATTAATTTTACTTTAAAAATTACTTATTCTTTTGAATGTCATACTTTTAAGTTAAATTTGTAAGAAAATTTCTTCACCCTACAGGTGTGTTTGGTAAAATGTTTTGAAGCTCCCAGATTTTTTAAAATTTCAAAATAAAGTGTAGAAGTTGGACAAAGAAAAATAATTGGCATGCTTTGGTAAATTTCCTACTTTAAATTCAGAATGCTTTCTTCTTCTTTTTTTTTCTTTTTTTTTAAGTGATTATGAAAAAATATATGAAAAAATAATCCTTTGTGCTTAGTCCAGAGTAGAGGGCTGACCTTTGGTGGCTGCCAGATGCCTACCTAGCTGTTCTGTCACTCCTCCCCTGCCAACAGAACAGGAGGAGCAAATAAGATGGAAAAGCTTGTGGGTCGAGGTAAAGACAGGGAAATCACTTACCAGTTACTGTCATGGACAAAACAGACTTGGCTTGGGGCAGATTAATTTATTGCCCGTTACAAATAAAGTAGGATAGTGAAGAAAAAAAGGGGCAAAAATAAACTGCGTCCCTCACCCTCTTCTTCTTCCCAGGCTCAACCTCAGCCCTTCATTCCCAACTCACCTACCTCTTCCCCTTGAAGCAGTGCAGGGCAGTGGGGAACAGGGGTTGCAGTCAGTTCGTAAGACTTCATCTCTGCCACTCCTCACTTTTCCTCTGCTGCAGCATGGGCTCTTGTGCTGGGTTTATGTGCCAAGGTTTTGGGAGTGGAGCAGGCTCCTGGCAGGAACTTTTTCCGGTTGAGAGGAGCAGGTTTTCTGGCAGGACTCTGATCCTTAGAAAGAACCCACACTGGAGTACTCTGTTCCTAAAGAACTGTACACTGTGGAAAGGACCCATGCTGGAGACGTTCTTGAAGAACTGCAGCCTGTGGGAAGGACGCATTGGAGAAGGTTGTGAAAACTGTCTCCTGTGGGAGGGACCCCATGCTGGAGCAGGGGAAGAGCGTGATAAGGAACGAGCAATAGAGACAAAGTGTTATGAACTGACCAAATCTCCCATTCCTCATTGCCCTGTGCCCTTTCAGATAAAGGAGCTGGGAGTGAAGTTGGGCCTAGGAGAAAGGTGGAGGTGAGGTGTTTTAAAATTTGTTCTTATTTCTCATTATCCTGCTTTTTTAAGTTGACAATAAATTAAGCCTTTTTCGCCTCTGATGGTAATTGGTGAGTGATCTATCTCCCTGTCTTCATCTCGACCCATGAACCTTTTTAATCTTATTTTCTCCCTCTGTCTTTCTGAGGAGGGGGAGTGAGAAAGAAACTTGCTGGGCACCTGGCAGCCAGCCAAAGTTAACTCACCACAGCTCTCCATGGGCTGCTATCTTTCAGGTATGAGTCTTTCCCATGTGCAGTTCTTAAAGAACAGTTCTTAAAGAACGGCTCCAACGTGGGTCACTTCCATGGGGTACAATCCATAAGGAACAGACTGTGCCAAGCATGGGTCCCCCACAGGCTACAGTTTCTGCCAGAAAATATGCTGCTGCATGGGCTTCTCTCCATGGACTGCAAATTCAGTTGCTCCAGTGTGGGGTCCTCCACAGATTGTAGTGCTCAAATGTGATCTTCCATGGGCTCAGGGGCACAACCTGCTTCACCAGTCTCCTTCAGGGCTGCAGGGGAATCTCTGCTCTGGCACCTCGAGCACCTCCTCCCACTCCTTCTCTCACCTTCTTCTCAGCCTTGTCTGCAGGGCTATTTCTCTCACATTTTCCTCACTGCTTTCTCTCACACTCTGCTGTGCAGCTTTTTTTCATTTTCTTAAAAATGCTTTTCCAGAGGTGCCATCATCTTGGCTTGATATAACTCCACTAAAATATTTTGTAGTAGTTTCTTTGACCTAAATGTGCAGAAAACAAAGAGTAAAACACTATTGTGTCTGATAGCTATCTCTACTATATTTTTTCCATAAATAACTCCAGTCTTATTCTTGTCATATGTTAGGCTAGTGTAACAGCCAAACACCCAACTAGCCACTTCATAGCAGGACCAGAGAGGAGGAGGGAAAAGAGAAAAGAATGGAATTAAAAAGCTCATGGGTTAAGATAAAGATAGAGAGGTCACTTACCAGTTACTGTTGGGGGAAAAACAGACTTGACTTGGAGAAAACTAATTCTAATTTATTAGTAGTTAAAATAAGTTCAGGTAGTGAAAAACAAAAAGACAAACTTTAAAACAACACCTTTCCTGCCTCTTTCCCAGGCTTAACTTCACATCTTCACTCCTGAGTCCTCTGCTATCCTAAGCAGCAGAGGGAGATGGGATGTTTACAATCAGTACACAGTGGTTCTTGTCAGCTGCTCCTTCATCCTCATATTTCCTCTACTCTGGAGTGCGCTATCCGTTGGCCTCAGCTCCTTGAGGAGTATACATTTGCTCTGACATGGTCTCCTCCACAGGCTGTAGTGTAGCTATCTGCTCCAGTGCAATGGAGCACCTCCTCCTTCCCTAACTTTGGTGTTTTTACTGCTGTTTCTCATGCTCTTTCTTTTCCCTCTTCCTCTCTGTATTTGGTGAGGTTTTGGCTTGTTTCCGCCCTTTGTTAAATACCCTTTCCCAGAGATGCCACTGTCTTGGCTGAGGGGCTCTGCTGTGCCCTGTCTCTGTTGGAGCCCTGTGTCTCGCACAGGGCAGCCCCAACCTCTCCTCACCAAGACCACCCTTCATCTGCCCCTACCAGCACCTGGGCATCTTCACCCAGTGCAGTGGTTTTCATTTCATAACTAAGAACGAGTTACCGGGGATCAGGCTTTTCCCCTAACCAATTAAAATGTGAAGTTGCATGATTTTTCTTACTATAATAACAGAAACAGATACTCTGTAATATTTCATTGTATTTATGCTGCAGTGTTTCAATTGGTAGATATAGGAGTTGTCAGTCATACCTTGTTTCAGTGAAGTGATATCTAAAATTATTTTATTTTTGCTCTGATTGTGCAATGCTGTGTGGGAATGACATTTTAGATGCCTAGGAATGCAAGATGAACTTCCTGTGGAATCTAGCAGTGGCCACATATTTGTGCCATTCTTTATAACTTTGGTTTAAACTTTGTCTTACTTTTCAGTCCAGTCTGCAAGTGATTTGAAAAAAAAATTGAGGTATGGGTCAACACGTATCTCAGCCATTATCCCCCAAATCACTATCCTCATCAGAGTTACTAGTCTTTTCAGCATCTAGTTTTAAGCCCTGAACCCGCTTTATAAAGGCTTCTGAGAACAGTTTCTTTGGCATTGTTATCAAATAAATTATATTTTACAAACATTTGGTTGGAACAGATCTTTCTTATACTGTCTAAGTTTAACCAATGATAAAAATCAGAATGGGTTTTTTGTAGTTATTGCAACTGTCCATTTATTGAGATTTTAGACTCCTACTTCTCTCTAAGATGGGTATTAAAATAATTACGTTTTTTAGGAATCATTTTCTGGTGGAAATGGATGTTATCAGAAAAAGTAAAACTTTCAAGCTGTTGTCATGATTTGCCACCCTTTTATCTTTCTATCCTTATCTTTCGTACTTGAAAAGTGGGGAAAATAGTCCACTGTTGTCACACTGCTGAAATGTATGATAAATGAAGCTCTGTAAATAGTGAAAATATGAGGAGGATGATTAAGTCTGACAATTCTAATGTAAAAAACTCAGGATGATAAATATCTCCTGTGATTAGTTACTAATTTAGTACAGGAGACTAGCATCAGCCTAAACTATTTTATGAGTTGTGGCATAAAAAAAATTTTTGAAGATAACTATGTGCTTGTTAACCCAAAGGAGAAATTGCTTGAACTTGATCGCCAATAATTAAAAATGGCAGACTTGACACAAATGTGGCTTGACTATTTTCTGTATGACATTCCTTACAGAAATTAAGGAAGTGCAATGTTCCCTGAAGGCATGGAAATGACAGTGTGTTATAAATCTGAGTCCTTAGTGCATCATTAAAATGGAAATGTTTTATGTATATATCATTTCTGTACCTATAAAATACTTGCAGTGTTGTAATCTGAAGTAGTACAGAAAAACAACAAAAAAATCCAGTGTACTAATGCGCAGAAAAGAGGACGTAGTCCTTATTGCGATTACCATTGCATTGTGAGGTTACAACCTATAATTCACTATGCAATCAGGATAGGCACAGTACTTGAGAAAAGGAGGGGAGAAGGGATGGCTGTCTTAATGATTTACTGCACTGTCTATATTGTTTAGAGTCTGTCAGTATACCCATTATAAATATCATTTGAAAGGAGCATAACCATCTTCTTTTTTGCTTTAGGCTGTTCCTTGCTGAATGGGTTATAGACTCAAAATAATTCTGCAATTGTTTTGTACGTTTTTGTGGGGTTTTTTTGTGTGTAGGTGAACATAAGGCCCATATTACTGGTGGGATCGTGCCATCATATAAACAGGAAATGTGCCAGATGCTGCATGCTAATTGCCTTCAATCCTAATCAAGTTAACTCAATGATCCCTCCATTGTCTCTTGTTAAAACCAAAGAAGGCTCGTATATGCTGACTTTTCTATGATGTTAAATGTAGTTATTTTTTGGTGTTCAGAATTCAAGATCAACCAGTAAGTACTGACTTGCAAAGGAGATGAAAAATTAATATACTTTTGAGACATTGTAAGCTTGAAGAGGAAGATGGTGATGAAATCAAAGTTGAGCTGACAGAATGAATGACTAGGTAGTTCTGGAATTGGCAGTAATAATGTAATGAGGAAAAAGCAGCAGTAACTTAAAGTGAAAATGTTGATCATGGTGATGCTTGTAGGGTATAGGCAGTGAACAACAACAAGTGAAAGATGCAAAGAAAACAAAAATTGAAAAAGCTAAACAGTGATTTATGTTTCCATTGGAGTCTCATTGACTTCTCTGCAGGACGAGAGGCAGTGGGCGCAAACTGAAACACAGAAGGTTCCTCCTGAACACGAGGAAACACTTTTTCCTCTCTGAAGTTGACCGAGCACTGGCACAGGTTGCCCAGACAGGCTGTGGAGTCTCCATCCTTGGAGTCAGGGGCTGTAGGTGACCTTGCTTGAGCAGGGGGGTTGGACCGGATGACCTCCAGAGGTTCCTGCCAACCTCTGCCGTTCTGTTATTCTTGTACTAACACTTGCTGTTAGAGTTCTAGTTTGTGTTTTGACTGTTCAGTAAAGAAAACTGGAGGCAGAATAAACAAGCTTCACCATACCAGCCATCTTCCTTGCTGACTCACAGTTCTTCAAGGTTTGTCATAATGTGTTTGGACAGACCATTATCTCCTGATTCTGGAAAATGTGCTGGCCAAGCAGGACCTAAAGAAGGTCCTCAGTGAATGTAAGACATATTGACGTCATTGTCATTAATGTTATTGTTTATAGTGAATAATTTCTAGAGAAAGATTTGGTTTCTGCTCTTATTCTTTGCTCATCTCCTCCAGTACCAACTACTTCTTCCTACTTTATCTTATTTCTTGCCTTTTCTTTTCCTCCACTTCAGATCTATCTAATAAGAGTCTAATTTATGTAGCCAACAGTATTTAACAGGTGATTGTGAGCCTATTGTAGTGGGATGTTTAAGAAAAAAGCCAAAAGTTGTACACTGGAACAGATTTGCCAGAACTGTAGTATGCTACTGTTGCAGCATGACTGAAGGCATTGTTTCAAAAGACAGACATCTATATGTGATGTCAACCCTCCCCCCGCTACTCCCCAGCAATATTTTCCTACTTTTTCTTTTAAAAATTAAAAAAAAAAAAAAAAAAGAAAAGAAAAAAAATAAGGTAAACTAGGATCTTAGTACTATACTTTAATTCCATTCCTGTGAAGTGAACTAATGTACTTTTAAATAAATGCCCTATAGAAATCAGTAAAACTACAAGGCATACAAGGTATGTCTGGCATCACACAAATAAATTTGTATGCTAAAATAGACCTTACACTCATTATTTGAGGTTAATGTAATTAAAATTTTGGAACAGTTTCTGATAAATTTTGTTATTTTTTTTCCATTTTATTTATCTTTAGTTATTTTTCTTTCAAAATGTATATATTTTAAAATATAGAGGTACACATACCTATATCATATACTGTATATTTAACAAAGATAACTTTGAACATAATATACTGTGTTTTCTGAGTTGGTGCTAACAGATTTTTGCATTTCTGTAGACTTGCTAAAGATGTTGAATGAATGAATGAATGGTTCCTGTTTAGGGAAGTCTGAGTCTAGATCAGAGTTACATCCAGGTAAGTTTGTAAAATGTGAGTTACTATAAATCGTTTGCCTCAGGAGTAACGGATCAGATAGTAGTATTTTTTTTGGTTGAAGCCACACTATGTTGCAGTTTCAGACTTGTTGCAGCAAGAGTTAGGCATGCTAAACCCTTTGTGCCAAAGCCTGAGGCTGCATGCAGTGTCTAAAAAGGCTTGTTGCAAGAAAGTTGCAGTCACTTGCTGCTTGCAGACCCTGCCCCGTGCGGAGTAGAACAGAACCCAAAGGCTAATTCTCGTCGTCCACCTGTTATTAAACAAATAGGAATTTGTTTATACATCTGAATTTTGAACTTAAAGATGTGTACAATGGATTATGTATTAATTGTTCTATTCTTCTCCTATAGAGAAGAATTAATTGTTCTATTCTTTCCTCCTACAAATTGCTATTAGCTAAGCTTTAATAAGAGTTATTCAGTACTGCCAAAGCATGATGCTAAAACTCCTTGAAAGTCCTTTTCAGTGCTATTGAAGTTGCACAGTTTATTTCAATCCAGAAATCAAGCATGAGTTGATTTTAAAAGGAAGGAAAAAACCCCCATACTGGATTGGAAGAATACTGAGATGAATTTTATTTTCACGATACTAACTGAAGACAAAAAGCTTTTTATAGTTCTCAATTAATTGTACACTTGTTAAATAATATAAAATGCATTCATTCAGACATAGTTTCATCATATTTATAAATAATACTTTGATTGACCTAGTATCTAACAAATGTAATTTTGTATGTTTTTTATTACTGTGGCTGAGAAGATACCTGTCTATGCAATTCAGAGTAAAATGCAGTCTTTAAGTATTTATTTCCTCATGAGAAGCTCTTCAGGTAAATTTCACTCGCAAAGTTTAGGTATCATTGCTTTACATGCTGATCTTGAAAGATATCTATCAACAAGGCATAACAATAAGCTTATTAGACTGTACAGTGAATAAAACATTACTAAGCCCATCAGATGATGTTCAAATATTCATGCAGTCTTTTCAGGTATTGAAAGTACTTTCCTACTTTGAATAAAAGTACTTAAAGCTGAAGGTCTTACCTTCAGAATTTCATAGCTCTGTTGTTTACAATCTACGTATTTCTTTTGCTAATAGTTTTCAGTGGTTTCTTTTTCTACAAGTCCATATATAGTTGTTCTGATTTTTTTTTTTTAAAGTGATCTTTTAAATTCTGACATATGTAGGCTTTCCTCATATATTTGACACTGGCTAGGTGTTTTGTTAAACTGTAGTCCCATTTCTGCTTTCAGACATATCAATTAAGTGATGGCTGCCTTAATTTGGCTTACAAAGTTTGTGCCAACCTTTATTGTTTCAGCAGGAGAAAAAGAAAAAGTTTTCATCCATTAGTTGTCTTCTGGCCTGGGATACCAGCAGCAATTTAAAATGATCCTGCGCATCCCTGGGGCAACCAAACAAGAAGGAAAATAGATTCTGTGTATCATAGTTGTATGCTCAGTGGTCTCCATTTGGACTGTTTTTCTGCCATTTCTGGTCTCTTTGTTAATGGCAATAGCAGCAGAATTGCCAATATTCGTTGTAGCTTGGAGCTGAGTATAATGGACATTCCTGATTTTCCATAATAGCAGTAGTAGCTCAGAAATTTCAGGCAAAATAATGGTTTTTTAATAAAAAAAAAATAGCATTCAGAATTCAAAACAAGATAATTGAAATACAACTTAAACCAAGATTTTCTAGTAATATGTTTGTTTTTTCCAAACATTACTTGAAAAGGAAGGCTTTTGCCTTTAGATAGATGCACTTTTTAAACTTCAGATCATCCCATTTGCAGTATCAATTAATCATTTTTACAAATAAAGTTTCATGAAATTTTCTGTAGCTCAGTGAATTGCAGTCTACATGAATTACATTTCAATGAATCAATATAATGTATAAATATTCCTTAGGCAACTCATCAGAATAACTACTTCTGTACTCCCTCTTTTCCTTACCTGTAATGCTAAACAATTGTCTTAAGCATGTGCTCTAAGCAAAAATGTAAGTTCTTACTATGAGGAGATTCTTGTGTCGTTCTCTGCTAAAAATGTGTTTGGTCATTCTGGTTACTATATAATTTGTGTAACAAAAAGTACTTTGTCACTCTACTCGACAGATCTCATTTTCTTAGGTAAACGTTATTTTGAAAAAAGAAATCTTATCACAGTATAGAAGGCTATTAAGAATTTGCTTAAATATTTAAAAACTTGAAGTCCAATTTTAAAATAAGCATTTCAGAAGAATTTTTGATATGACTTACACTTTCATTTTTGCCTGTAACATTGTTTTGATACATTGCTTTCCTGTATAGTATATCGTAGAATCATAGAATTGTTTGGGTTGGAAGGGACTTTTTAAGGTCATCTAGTCCAACGCCCAACATCTCCAGCTAGATCGGGTTGCTCAGAGCCCCATCCAACCTGGCCTTGAATGATCCCAGGGATGGGGCGTCTACCACCTCTCTGGGCAACCTGTTCCAGTGTTCCACCACCCTCATTGCAAAACATGTTTTCCTAATGTCTAATCCGAATTTACCTCCCTCTATTTTGAAACCATTACCCCTTGTCCTATTGCAACAGGCCCTACTGAAGAGCTTCTCCTCATCTTTCCTGTAGGCCCCCTTAGGTACTGGAAGGCTGCTATAAGGTCTCCCTGGAGCCTCCTCTTCTCCAGGCTGAATGGCCCCAACTCTCTCAGCCTGTCCTTACAGAAGAGGTGCTCCAGCCCTCTTATCATCTTCATGGACTTCCTCTGAACTCTCTCCATCTGGTTCACGTCCTTCTTATGTCGGGAGCTACGGAACTGGATGCAGTACTCCAGGTGGGGTCTCACTGCAGTGGAGCAGATGGGCAGAATCACCTCTCTTGACCTGCTGGCCACACAAGTGGTCAGCATCCTTTTGATGCAGCCCGGGATGTGGTTGGCTTTCTGGGCTGCGAGCATGCATTGCTGGCTCATGTTGAGCTTCTCGTCTACCATCACACCTAAATCCTTCTCCTTGGGGCTTCTCTGAATCCATTCTCTGCCCAGCCTGTATTTGTGCTTGGGATTGCTATGACCCATGTGCAGGACCTTGCACTTGGTCTGGTTGGACTTCATGAAGTTGGCACAGACCCACCTCTCCAGCCTGTCAGGGTCACTGTATGGCATCCCTCCCCTCCAGTGTGTTGACAGCACCACACAGCTTGGTGTCACTGGTGAACTTGCTGAGGGTGCACTCTATCCCACTGTCCATGTCGCCAACAAAGATGTTGAACAGGGCTGGGGCCAACACGGACCCCTCGTGACCCATCTCCACTTGGACATTGAGTCGATGACCACCACTCTCTGAGTGCAGCCATCCAGCCAACTCCTTATTCACGAGCCCATCAAACCCATCAAACCCATGCCTCTCTAGTTTAGAGAGAAGGATGTCATGCGGGACAGTGTCAAATGCCTTCCACAAGTCCAGGTAGATGATATCCGTTGCTCATCCCTTGTCCACCGATGCAGTAAGAACATCATAGAAGGCCACCAAATTAGTCAGGTACGATCTGCTCTTACAGTCAGGCTGTGCTGGCTGTCACCAACCACCTCCTTGCTTTCCATGTCCTTAGCACAGTTTCCAGTCTCAGTAGTATGTAGCTCAGTAGTCAATAGAGTTGAATATTTGCTGAATAACATTTGCAAATATACATAATATTTATCCCTGAGCTAAATGATCATTTATTAATATATCTATGAATCTGAATACCTATGAGTTTTATGAAATAAATAAGATGAAGCAATGTGAAAACTATGATTTTTTTAAAAAGTGGTACAAAAGCTAGAGTTCGAATTTTCACTGCTATATCCATTTTGTGCTAATATACCAATGATAAAACATAGAAATTGTGGAGTTTTACGTATTTTTTTTTTAAATTATGGATATATTAGTCCCTCCAAGGACTGTTCCAAGGATCTCAATACAATGAATGTACAAAATCCTATTGGGATATCTAGTAATACAAAATTTGTACCTTTTAGAAATTAAAAGACTGTGCTTTTTTAATATTGATTTGATTTTTGTTTTTACGTTTTTTTTTTTTATAGTTTTCCATAATTTTGCATTACAAATGTCTGTAAGTGAAAGATAGACTTTGTAAAAAAACTTTCCTGAAGCATTTTTTTTGTATCGACTGCCTGAATGGAAACTGCCAGGATAGAAATAATAACAGATGCCAGTTCTTTTTTTCTTCTCTCAATCTTGCCCTAGTCTCTGATAATTTAATTTACAGACTTATTAGAATGTTAATCATTGTTTATTCTGCTTTTATTTACTTTGTTTCAGATTTGTTTGTTTACACATCTAACAATTACAGAATTTAGCCTTTCAGTTCTAGAAGTTTGTACTGAATTTCTGTGAAATTTTTCCATTTGTATAAATAACATACTGTGTAGGCTTTTGGGGATTTTTTTATGTGCATAGATGTCTTTTGGAAGAGAGATAATTAGTGTGATTATAAAGCATAACTTAAAATGTAGGTGAACAATGGACTTCTTTGTGGTGAGTTAGGACTTTTCAAACAAGTAACCTTGCTTGAAACAAGAATTAGATCAGGAATTAAACTATCTTGTGTTTGACAGGTGTAGTTCACAGGTGGTTTAGGTGATGATTTTTCAAATAACCATTTCCTTAGACCTTCTCAATGCATATTCTTTGCAATCCTAGGTCCTAAGACAAGGACTCAAAAAATGAGGTTACAGCTGAAATATGTCAGTGGATCTTCAGTTTACTTTCAGGAAATTATTTTATCACACTTCTCTTTTAAGCTTCGTTTTATGTAGATACTTTAAATACTCAGAGGATAAAATAAAGAGTTGTAGAGCTCTCATTGTGTAGCCCCACTCAGGACAAAGCTACTCAGTCTCATTCACTGTCCCCCTTCTCTGAGGGAATAGGGAGAGATAATATAACAAAAAGGCTCCAAGTTTGAGACAGGAACAGGGAGAGATCATTGAAGTTACCATTACAGGCAAAACAGACTATTAATTACTCTTACAAAATACTTTCAGAATGTGAGACTTGCCTATGGTTTAAACCATTATTTTTACTCATGCTCTGTAAGTGCAGGTGATGATTTACAGTTTTTACCATAAAGTTTTCATCATCTGATGTAACATTTCAGTGTTTCCTGAAATTTCAAGACACTTTTTTTTTTGCACTGAAATATGAAATACTCTATAACATCCATATACATAAATATATATACATGAATAAATATTATGCAGAATTGGTTCAGGAACTTCAAAGTGAATTTTTATACAGAATTTTCCTTAAAGACTGTATGTTTGAACATAAGAGGAGAAATTTTCCTGATAAATGTACCATGTCAAGACTTTTAAAGTCATACATCAAGATCAAATAGTGTTCTAGAAATATTAGATTAAAGCTAACAATATTATATCATTAAATTTGCTTTATGAATTTATTCTCAGTCTTTGAAAATTTACATGATTTCCCCAAGCTCATACTAACATCACTTTTAAAAACAGGATAAAAATCCTAATTACGCTTACACATTCTACAATAAATTAATTTCACTCTTTTTCCATATATACATTGCTAGTAGCTGTCCATGTCTATCTCATGAAGTAATCCCTTCCTAAAACAGGATACTCTGTAATTTCCCATTAGCAATCACGGGTGTTTTCATTAATGATGTAGTGGGAAGATCAGACTATATTATTTTTTTGTCGTCTCACCTTTGACATCACACAGTAAGTGCCTGCAGAGGAGGAGGGATAATGAAAAATGAGGAGACAGTTCTAATATTGCATTATCTGATGTAAAATCTAACTGTGAGGAATTGCTAAGCCTTCTTCATGTGCACAGGTGATTTAGACTATGTCTGTGTAAAACTAGATATTAATTTTACTGCTTACAAAACAGGGTGAGCTGTTTTGTACTGCTTACAAAACTCTTAAGTGAGCTAAAGGCTAAGTGAAAGTGTGAATTGCCAGGAAAAAACTCTTTTATTGTGGTGATAGTAAAAGACACAAATGTTCATTTAGGACACAGTTCTTGGGAGATTGGATGATGTGGAGTATTTCTAACATAATTGTCACTTTTCATTATTGTACATAATTTAAGACAATTTATTTTTTTTAAATTGTTCACCCCTGAGCGCAGGTATAAAATGCTGTTCTGCTCTAACTTCAGCACGAAGAGGTGATTGAGAATCCCATACTTTTGCTTTTTATTTAATATATGTGCAAAATGATAGAAATGATGATTTACCTAATTGCTCTACTGTAGTTACAATTATAGAGAAAAGGTCAATCTAGTCATTTTCAATTAAACTACGAAAGAAAACACGTTTATAGCCCTGAAGAACCATTATGTCAATTTTAGGCTGTTCATCGGTGTATAACACGTTTGCTAGGATACGTAAATCTTATCTTTTGTCGAATTACAGCAGACTTGCTCTGTTACAGGCACTTGGTACTGCTGAGTAGAGATAACCTTAAGTATTGTCTGTTAATTGCATATTCTTTCATTGTCACATGATTTGTGTACAGTAAAACCTAGCTACTTTAATGAATAGAAATGGATGTGCCAGATTTCAATATTACTCTTTTGTTTTCACAGTGTTAACGCACAATGGGTGACAGAACAAAATCTGTAGCTTGTAGCTACTATAGTTGTGTTGGCATCAACTTTGACAAATGATTAGGGGATACTTGTTAAAATTGAAAATGTTCTCGTTTAGGTACCCTCCCTGCCCTTTTAGAAGGCTTATTATCTCCTGTGGGTGTTATTGTAGGGAATACCTATTTTGTAAGGACTTTGTGTACTATGGTTACTCTTAAGTTATAGGAGCTAAGGTGGTAACCCAGCATAACAAAGTAAATCAACCACATGGATACAAATATTAAGTGCAACTGGAGCCCGTATGGTTGGCCAGTAGTCATTTTGTTTTTCTGTCCTGTCTTCTAGTTATGATTAACAAAGTGACCCACTTTTGATGTGTCCCTTCTCTTTTTCACTTTGTTAGTTTGTTCCTGGGAAGAGTAATATCACCCAGGAGCGTATTCAGGCATAATGAACAAATGCTTTTGTTGTTGTCTGCTATTCTGCCACTTTAAGCAATCCTATTCCAGCACTTTTGGCCATTACCTGCAGCAGCAATACCATCTCCTTATTGGTCTGGTTGGCTACTGCAGCCACCTCTAAGTAACTTAGTCAGTTTTGGCTGTATATGGGTGGACAAAATGAAATTACTTTGCTATGCTTTGCAGCTTTAGGGGAGCAATTACGACTTTTTCTCATCTCTTGTTGCTCTGCCATGTCAAGTTAGGTCAGTCCTTACAATCAGTCTTCTGATTGTAGTAATGCAGACTAAGATTTTTGGATATGGAAGAGCTTGGTACAACCATAGGAATAATGGAACAAGTCTTGTGGGTTCAAGTTCCATTAGAGCAAAATTTGCCATTACAAAATTGGAGCTCAAGAAGAAAAAGTTGAGTGTTTTCCAGCAGTACGGTATTTTCCAGTGTTGACTGTCTCTTACGCAGCTTTTAGGAAGTCTTTTTTTTTCAGGTGAAGATGATAAAAACAAAGAAGATAGCTTCTTGTTAGTAGCTGCTTAATAAACTTTTAGTGAGTCTATTCCATAATTGCATTGAGCAAATGGTAGAGAGTAGGAACCATAAAGACTATGAAACCATTTTTTATTTATGTTCTAAAATACGCAAAATACTTTGATAAACTTATTTTTTCCTTATTAAAGGGAATGAATGGTTTAATAGAACCATTTTCATTGGTTTTATGACATTATTTTAACTTCTTACAACTGAAGACACTGTCTTCCTCACCTGCTGTTGGATTTTGTACATAAAAATTATTAAATACTAAACCTTACAAAGACTTAATATGTTACTACATGAGGAGATTAGATGTATGCAGTATTTTGAAATTTAAAGGAATACATAATAAATTAACTAGTGTCCCTCTGTGTTGGGGTGGTATTTTTTGAACTGTGTTTGGTTTTGTGTAAAAAATCTGTAACATACCATGAAGGCAATATTGTGCAGGTTACTCTAGGAACACAACCATCCAGTAATGCACTACTCTTTAAATGAGAGTATAGGAGAGAAAAACAGACAACCAGCTCTTGATTAAGATTAAAGTACTAAAACAGTAGAAGTGACTGACTGTTTCATGAAATCCATCTGAATGAGAGACCATCATTCAGTAATGCAGAGTAGATTCTATTTCAGATTCCTACTCTATTTAACAAGGTGATATTGATATGGAAACTCATGTGATGCAAATATAAACTTATATTCCATTGTTAGAAGGCCTGTTATTTTACTGCTTACAGAAACTTTGGGACTTCCTTAACTTTTATATTGAATGAGCATAATCTGAAATGGTTTCAGAGTTACAGCAAACATCTAGATTATCACCCGTTAAAAAACTCAAACGGTTAATAAGGCTAGACAAAGAGTATTTATAATGCATAGTAACTTTAAATATTGAAATAGTTAAGCTCATTTTGATATAGTACATATCAAAAAAGACAGCAATATCTTAACCATGGCCCTGTTTTTTTCTACTTCTTTTCTTTCCCTACTCTCTTTCTTTCACTCTTGATCCTCTCCAGGATATAGACACAGAACAGACGTCAGTTATCAGCATAATTCAAAATAAATATACCCCTGATAGCTATATTAAGTGTGGTTATGTTTCTATAGGTTGCCCTGAAAATGTGTTTTGCACTAAGAAATTGTTGAGACCATTTTTAATAAAAAAAAAAGTTTCAGCAACTGGCAGTGTATGGTAGCAACTTATCTGCAAATTCTATTCTTATTCAAATGTTCAGCAAGGAATAAATTAATTTTAAGGAAAATGTTCAGAAATGGAAGAACAGTAAAAGTTTCATAAAATTGGAAATAGTCAGTTTCACCAAAATGGATAGGTTGTTCAGGGGCAAGTTGACAGAAATGAGAACCAGTTCAGTGCAAACAGAAAAAAAAATATTTTAAAGACTGACTGTTACAATCAAGATTGAGGTTAGTATTGAAGTTGATATTGATTTTCTTTGTAAGGAGTTCAGTAGAGGAACATAAAATGATATAGCAATCTATGATTAAATATTTGTACATTTGAAGTCCTCGTTTCTTGTCTTCAATGGAAACTACTCAAGATAGAAAAATGTGAACAACACATTTCTACACTGTTGGAACATAATGAAAAAATAGAATTTTTCTACAAATAAGCCACTTATTAATCTACATGCCTGTAAATACCCTAAGAGAAGAACTGACTCTCTCATCATACCTCAGAAAAAAGATTCTCACTGTGTCAGACCACAGGTTGTTTTCTTATGTTGCCAACACTTGATAGAACCGTGTATGTCAAATTGGAACGTTAAATCTAAATTAATAAAAAAGCAATCAAGAAATTGACTTAACCTGTAATTTATGTCTTTAATGAAACAAGTTATTTTGTTAAGATATGATAGGAACACAGGAAACATGAACATAAGAAATATAGTGTTGAAAGGTGAAGTGCTTTGGGGATACATTCTCTAGCAATGTGATTGAGATATTCACAGAGCATTCACAGCAGTGGAGATATCCAAAATACCTAGAAGGCAAAGCAGCAAATACCAAGGCACCATATTTAGAAAGAGGATATGGAACAATAACACAAGGCAGAGGAATACACAGGTGCTTACAGCTGGACGCAGAAGAACAGGAGCTGTGAGTCAGCTGATTTTATTTTTTTTTTTTTATTTGGGTGTGTAGATTGGCATAATTCGAAGGAAAGAACACACATGACAGAATGGCCATGCTGCTCCTATTTCTTGTGAAGGATTTGCCCATTTGTCACCTGACTGACAGCAAGTCCTGCAAGGCCCTCCATACGTTCCTGGACAACCTTACCTTGATATATTTGGTTAGAGCAGGCTTTGGAGTTTTTCCAGCATCCCTTCATTCGGTGTATTTTGAACCAACATTTTTGCCATGCAGTGTATTTTTGATCACTTCTTTTTCAGGGTTCATGAGGGAACCCTCTTGAAAGGCCATATCAGCTTTACATGGACCATGATTTTCTCTCCTTCCATACTCTATGTACCTCTATAGCATTTTTTTTGGTTGTGTTTATGGCTTTGTTTTCTTTCTGGTTTTTGTTTTTTTTTTTTTTTATTTTATTTTATTTAACGCATTTGATTAAGCGGTGAGATCTAATAGAGCCAGTATTACTATGCGTTGGGATTGCAGGTATTTTTGGTGTGAAGTGGGAGTGGAGTGAAGGTCTTGTCAGACTAGAGTCTCCTACCTATTTTCCAGAAGAAAGAATAAACTGCTAGTATGTGGGGCTAGATACTGTGTTTAGATATTTATATTTAATTTATGCTATAAATGAAGTTGCAGGTATTGTTTATCCCATGCATCCTATCTCTGTGTTACCATCTGGTTACAGAGTCAAACATTCTGACAGGTAAATCTTAGCACTTTCAGCAGGAAACTATAGAACAGGTTGCAGAGAGAAGAATTGTGCCAGAGTTTGGAGGCACTATGACCTTTGTGCTTCTCTGTTGTGTGGAAAGCAAGGGACAAAGTGTAAGCTGTTGATTTGATTATTATTTCATAACCTTTGAAAGGTCAGGGTGTGTAGGATATTTTTTGTTTGGGGGCTTTGGTAGACCTTGTAAAATAATTTTTCATTACTTATAAGTGTGTCTTAAAGGATCTACAAAGAAGTGGAACCTGGACACCTGCAGTCCTTTTCTTGTGTTGTTGGTAGTTCAAATTTGACTCACACTTTTTGCTAAGTATTATTCATTAAATATCTCATGCTCTAAAGTTTTGAAAGATGAGTTGAATCTTAAAGTTAAAAATTAGTTTCACATGAGATAGCAAGTGCCTGAGGAAGAGAGTTTTTGTTTTTAACATCATCCTTTATTGCAAGCAGAGTAAGCTCTATACATAAAAGAAAGAGGAAAACATTATGTATTTGTTTGCATAGTAGATTGGTTAAAAAAAGAAAATTAAGATGTACTAAGACATTTTGGGAAACTTTGTGGTCCTGTGAATGTGGTTTCAGAGTTGAGTGCTTTTATAGGCTTAACTCTTACTGTCTTTTTTAACTTAACTCCTTTAAACTCTCAATGACTCCATTTCTTCATGTATAAAAAAAGGTAAAATTATCTTTCTGAGGACTACTAATTAAAAGATCACAAATATTTATTGTTTTATCTACAAAGCACAGCTGAAGTGGAGAGAGATCATTCATTGTATAAATTGGGAACTGAATTTAAGGAGAGCAGAAATGGCTGTATTTCAATATCTAATAATTTCAGTGTCTGTCTTAAGATTTAAGCATCTGATACCATACGCCAGATTTGTAGTATTTGCAGCTCTGCAGGATTTTTTTCATATATTGAAAAGGACTAAATTAAATAGAGTGTGTTATCATTTATTTATAAAGACAACATTTTATAGATTAGAAATTTACTGTATTCGTTTCTCATTTGTGTTCTGCTTTCCAAAAAAAAAAGGAGTAAGAATCTATTAAATAATTGCAGAAGGAGATCAGAATGCATCACTTGTTGCTGTAGTATTAGAAATTTTCTAATACTTACCAAAGTTCAGATTTGTAGCTGTACTGTTCCCTTCCAAAGAATATAACACTTGATTGCTTGGGAGGTTTCTTCTTTCTTCTTCCTGGATAGTCTTGTCACATGTATCTCTATCTTGGGCAACAGAACAGGGACTATGGATATCTATTTATTCATAAATTTGAAGATTCGTCTAGCTCATATTCATAAAGTGAATTTTTATGTCCTTCAGAATGAAGTTAATATAGTCTTTGTTTTACTTCAGAATCTTCCTGTTATTTTTTTCCGTGCATTTTTCTTTCTTAATTTGAACCTAGGTTGGCATCATATATTGAAAGAGATTAGTAAGAGAACCACAGTCATTCATTACTTGTATGTATATAATCTAGATGTATACAAAATTACAGCTATTAATATCTCTGGATGATTCAAGAAGGAAAGAACTAGTAAATAACAGTGAAGAGAGACTGTTGATGCCAAGCCATGTAGATTGTTGATGCCAAGCCATGTAGATTATTTTACTGCACTAAGCTCATGCTGAGAAAAATGCATTTCAGTATAGCCATATACAAAATTACATATTTAGGACAAAGAATGCAGAATATACCTACACAGTGGGGAGAGAGTTACATCTCTGAGAGCAGTGATTCTGAAAAAAGATGTAGGGATTATGAAGAGTAAGCTGCTGCTATGTAAACGTGGCAAACAGCATTTGTTGCAAGGAACTAGCATGAAGGAGCGTATTTCATCTTTGCGTATAGCCTTAAAAGGAATGTCACAATGTGACAAACAGTTTCCATATTAGTATTTTTTAAAAGAAAGGAATATAGTCTTCTGACATTTCAGAAAGATTCAAAGGCAATTGACTACATCCACGAGGTCCTGAGGGAACTGACAGATGAAGTTGCCAAGCCAATGTCCATTGTATTTGAGAAGCTGGGTCAGTCTGGTGAGGTTCCCAGCAACTGGAAGAGGAGTAACCTAACTCCCGTTTTTAAAAAGGGGAACAAGGAAGACCCGGGGAACTACAGGTCAGTCAGCCTCACCTCTGTGCCTGGCAAGGTCGTGGAGCAGATTCTCCTGGAAACCATGGTAAGGCACATGGAGAGCAAGGAGTTGGTTGGTGACAGCCAAAATGGCTTCACTAAGGGCAGATCGTGCCTGACCAATTCGGTGACCTTCTCTGATAAGGTTACAGCATCGGTGGGCAAGGGATAAGCAACTGGTATTATCTACCTGGACTTGTGGAAGGCATTTGACACTGTCCCGCGCAACATCCTTCTCTCTAAACTAGAGAGGCATGGGTTTGATGGATGGACCAGTTGGTGAATAAGGAATTGGCTGGATGGCTGCACTTATAGAGTGGTGGTCAATGGCTCAATGTCCAAGTGGAGACCAGTGATGAGTGCCATTCCTCAGGGGTCGGTGTTGGGCCCAGCCCTGTTTAACATCTTTGTTGGTGACATGGGCAGTGGGACAGAGTGCACCCTCAGCAAGTTCACTGATGACACCAAGCTATGTGGTGCCGTCAACACACTGGAGGCGGGGAATGCATCCTGGGCTGCATCAAAAGAAGCATGGCCAGCAGGTCGAGGTGGGTGATTTTCCCCCTCTACTCTGCTCTCGTGTGATCCCACCTGGAGTACTGCATCCAGCTCTGGAACTCCCAACATAAGAAGGTTATGGGCCTGTTGGAGCGAATTCAAAGGAGGACAGGCTGAGAGAGTTGGGGCTGTTCAGCCTGGAAAAGAGGAGGCTTCAGGGAGACCTGATAGCGGTCTTCCAATACCTCAAGGGGGCCTACAGGAAAGATGGGGAAAGGCTGTTCAGTAGGGTCTGTTGTGATAGGACAAGGGGTAATGGGTTTAAAATAGAGGGAGGTAGATTTAGATTGGATATTAGGAAAAAATTGTTTATGATGAGAGTTGTAGAGCACTGGAACAGGTTGCCCAGAGAGGTGGTGGATGCCCCATCCCCGGAAACATTCAAGGCCAGGCTGGATGAGGCTCTGAGCAACCTGATCTAGTCAGGGATGTCCCTGCTCCTTGCAATTCCCTTCCAACTCTGGCCATTCTATGATTCTGTGAAGATGATCAGAGGGCTGGAGCACCTATCTTGTGAGGACAGGCTGAGGCAGTTGGAGCTGGTTTTTTTTTTCATTTGCGGATTGTCACTCAGCCTGGACCTCAGGAGTTCTCTAGTCCAACCCCCTGCTCACAGCAGGATCAGGTGTGAGACCAGACCAGGACAGTCAAGTATCAAAGTTTCTAAGGATGGAATCTGCATAACCTCTCTGGGCAACCTGTGCCTCTGCTTGACTGTCCTCATGGGAAGAAGTCTGAGGTAGACGCCCGGTTTAAGACTCTTGTTTCAGCTCACACAGTTTTTTCTCATTCTCCTCACATGCCATCCCTATTAAGAGCCTTGCTCTGTCCTGTTGATGACCTTGTAGGTACAAGAAAGCTGCTGTATGCCCCTCCAAACCATCTCTTCTCTGAAAATGCTGGGCTGAAAATGCCCCTCTGCCTCTTCTCACAGGGCCTGTATTCCAGTCTCAGGCAACAGTGGAGGGGTACTGTTGGATTTCTTTTCTGCCAGGATGCACTGCTGGGTCATGTATTTTGCTGTGTTATAAGACCCCAAATCCTATTCTGCAGAACTACTTCCCACTCAGTTCACAGCCTCTGCCGATACAAGGGGTCGTTCCCCTTGCAGAAAGGTGTAGATAGATAGTTAATAAATTTCAAATTGATTTAGTGCAATCATTTTATTGTTATAAACTCTACTGATGTTTGAAAATCCTGAGAAACGGGAATTGTTTTGTAGGATCTCGTGTGACATAAATGCTTTAGGATTGCTCACTATTTATATCAGGGGTTTGGTAGCTGCACAAATTTATCGTAGCTAACCTCTCTATCCTTAAATGAGCTTGTTAAGTGTTACTCCGAATAGCAGCAGCCAGTTCAGAAAGTCGTAATAGTGTCTTTTGGGAGGAAAAAACTGCCAGTGTTGGTACTGTGCCATAGAGCTCAAAAAGTGGATGAATGCAGGATTGGCTAGAATCACGGATTTCATTTTACTACTATTCCTGAAAAACATTCACATTTTTTCCATAGCTACTAGATGCACATTGTTAGCATTTATGGAAGTATTTTATAAATAAAAATGTTATACAAAGCTCTTCTCAGTTTTTGTTGGTAAATTCAGGTTAGTTTCTGGCTTTTCTGAAAATGTAGTATGATGCTCTAGAATAGATTCCTACAATTTGTCTAGGCCTCTCAATATGCCTGTCAAAATTGGGCAAGAATACTTATAAATTACTTTATTTCTCTATTTCTTTTTTCTTTTTTCATGTAGCTGAAAGCATGGCTGCAGTGACTATTACATAACCTACAGTAACCTTTGAGGAAAGTCTCATGTAAAATGTATACTTTAGGCACTGATTAGCCTCATAAATTCTGGTTCACAGTACATCTGTGTAATTATTGTTAAAGCCTTAGGATGTTAAAGCAGGACATTAAACAGACTGTGTTTTTTTTTCTTTACATATTGTGTAATGCTTTTGCAATGTCTCAGGAAAAAAATTGGTATTTAGATATAATTAACCTAAAGAGCTTTTGAGAGATTACAAGTTGAGTCAGGTAAAATAGCATGAGCCCATCATGCCTTATTAAAGAGCCCTCTTGAATGGTTTGTACTGTTCCATGGCTGTAACAACTTAAATGTGAGATTCTTCCGTTTTACAGGATATAGTTGTGATTCTCTTCATATTTTATACAAACCATGTCTTAGGTGATCTTTTCTTTTGAGCCTTGTGTTTAACATATTCAGCTTTTCTTATGAGAGCAGAAATTTAGGAAAGAAGTCAAGTAACATGTAACATGTGAGAGCACATTTGAAGAGGAGATACTCAACATCAAATTGAGAAGGTGTAAGTGCTTATAATAGAGTTTATGGATGTATATATTTTCCTTAGTAATAATTTTTTTAAAGTATATTCTGCTTATTGGAATACTCAGAATGTATTGGCAAAATACTAGGGCTGATGAGAAACCAAATGAAATCAAACATATTTCTTGAAGAAACACTGAGAAACAGTTATTTTCAGGTTACAACTCAAGGTATTTGGAGTGGTTATTTAGATAAGAAGGATGTAATACCAGTGAATTTTTCTTTTTCCAGGAAAAGGCTAGATAATAATAGACTAGTAAACTTTATTTATGTTTTGTGAGCAACTGGAACATAGGCACTTAATTTTAATAGAACTCACCTTTTTTTTAAAATGAGGGATTATGAAAAATATTAATGAAGTTATGTGCACAGATGTAGTTTACACAGATTTTATTAAAACCTTTAATGTTCTTTATCCTCTCTGTTAATGGAGATTAATATGATCAATACAGATAAATAAATACTTGGGTATTTCTTCCTCTTAGTGCCCCTTATGTGATAAAAAAGTTCCTGGAAAAAGCTATCAGGATCATTTATGTATGCTTCAGTCATATTAAAAATAACTAGTACTGTCTTTGGAACTTTAAAATAGCATTTAGTATTGATTGATTGCAAGTGTGATGTCTTCTTCCTCCACCTTCTTATTGTATTTAATTTAATAGTCCTTTATATTTGGAAATTAATATACAAAGAAATTGTTTAGGCCTACAGTTGCCTGAGTTTGGTTTTGGTTTTCCAGTAAATGGGATTTAATCTTTAAGTGTAATTGCAGTTGCATAGTAACTAAAAAAAACAACCAAGCCCCAAAACAAAACAAAAAACACGTAAATGGAGAACTGCACAACATTTATACTGTTATCTTTCTGTGAATCTATTCTGTCCCCTGATGCAAGTATATATATTGCAATGCCCAAATGTAGTATCAGATTATTAGAAAAGGATTGTTAAAGTATCTAGGAAGGAACTAAATATTTAGGAAGATGTTGTTTATCATTCCATAGCAATCAGTTAGTGATGGGGCTACTCAAAGTAGTGCTGCCATGTATTGCAAAGAGGAATGTTTGATCTACGACAAAAAATGAAGAATGCCAATATTATATTGTGTGTAGGGCTTTTAAGCAGTACCAAAAGAAGCAGTTGGTCTCTGTTACTATAAATTCACTTTCCAAACTAGCTTAAGCAAAACACTTCTGTATTGCTGGTTATTGTTGCTGTCTGAAGACTCTGCATATGGAACTTGTATACTTTCAGTAAGGAACACCATGTATAATCATTAGATGGACTGTGTAAAAGTAAGAGCAGTGAGGGTCACTTTCTTCATGAAAAGGTGATGAGCCAAGGGCTTTAGGGGTACTGGAAGACTATCATAACAGGGGTGTGTATTCTGTTAAGAGATTCTAACAAGAATAATACTGCTGTGCCTGATAAAACCTAGAGTTCCCTCATCTGAATTAACTAACAAAGCTTTGTTGTTAGAAGTGTTTGACACTGACAACAAGCAAATGGTTGTGGAATGTCTGCACTAGTTATGGTAGTTCAATTTATATTGCTTGTGAGCTCATTAAAACCAAGTTAAGAATATTGAATTTTATCTGCGGAGATAAAGGAAGTCAGATGTATGTTAATTCTACAAGGTGTAGATCATATGTGTTTCTTCAGGGCATAAGTCCTATGATCACAATTTTTCTTAGTTCTTACAGATCTGCGTTATGTTGGTTCTGTTGGCGCAATTCACTCATGTCCTACTTTATCTACTCTGTAAAAAACATCACAAATTCTGATTTGTCTGCAGTGGATCTATACTAGATTCCCTCTCTGTAAATCTCTATGCTATATGTCAGTGGGAAAGGAGAAATACTTTATCCAGAATTAGTTTTCTTGGTATTATTTCCCAAAAGCTCTTTTTAAAAAAGAAATGATGATACAAGACTTACGAATTTTGTTTTAGACAAAACTGAAAATCATGTCATGGAGTTGTATTTTAATTATACAGATACCAGATACATAAAGGGCAAATAATTGTTTTTTCTTTGTAATAGTGGTTGGAAAATGGCTGAGGGTAGTGCAATACGCCAATTGCTGTCTCAAAGTATGTGTATTCACAATAAAATCATAGCCCAAAAGAATATAGACCCTTAACTTCTACGGATGCAGTTAAGCCATGCTGGTGTTTGTGGGTATGTTTTATTTCTTTTCTTCAGCAGCTACTTCTCTGAGCTATGACACAACCGGAATGCTGGATGTTTCAGAACATCTTAGACACAGAGCACCTGAGGCCCTTGCTGACTCGGGCTTTGGCGAGCAGCACACCTGGCACCCTCTGGGCTTCCCCGTAATGGAGTATGTACATTTGGCTAAGCATATCTCCTAACGTAAGTGGGAGCTTTAATGAAGTAGTGAAATTTAGCAACTTCCTGGGAAGGAAGTGTTGACAATTTTGCTTTTACTTCTCAATAAAATTATCCACAAAATTTCTAAGCTGCTGTGAAAAAAAGTAGCTTAGAAGTGACACAAATGAATTTCAGAGAGCCCTCCAAAGATTAAAAAAATATATTCTGCCATGATCTTAATGTTTTTGTTTCATTAAAAAAAAAAGTATGGTTTTTTTGCTCCATGTTATGTTTTCTCTACACAATATTGTGTACTAATGTAGTCTATCTACATACCTTTCATTTAGCCATTGTACTATTGCATTCTTTATTCTTTGAACCACACAAACTAACAAGAAACTACTGATTGATGTAAAGCTTTTCTTTGTTCTTTTCTCAAGTTTCAAACTTTAAGTCTATTTCAAACCAGCAATAATTGCAATTAAAGTGCAATTACATGTAAGATGTGGAGGCAAAAGGAGACAACATATTGTAACAAATTGACATTTTAAAAAATAATTGCCCAGTATTTTGTGGGCTGAGATTGTCTCTTGGGTTGCTTTGAGTAGACTTGCAAAAAAGATGTGGAGCATCTGGAAGTTTAAAACACAAGTTGCTTGTAATTCTGGACGTAAATACAGGTTTAGCTCATTAACGCATTTTAAGACTCACTGCTGGAATAAAGTGGGGAAAAAAATTCCCATAAAAGAAAGAGAAGGAAAACATTAACTGCAAAATAATTACAGTTACAGTGTGGCCTCTAACTTTTCCCATGAATTTGTGATACAGCTTGAGGAAATATACAAATAAATAAATAGAAAAATTTGTGGTGATTAAAATTCTAAGTATTATTTCTATTGTCTTATAATGAGATAATGGTGTTAAATCTACTACATAAGTATCATACAGCCACAGCACAGTTTGATTCTAAGCTAGAACAATGTTTCTTAAATAAAAAGTCTTCCTGAGAAGGCGCTTATTGACATAAAAATAAAATAACTATAGTTTATTAAGTACAACTAAATATAATTTTCCTAAGAAAATACTTGAAAAACAGCCTGACAGTAGAGAATTTAAGGATTAGAAGAAGATTTCCAAGGTCGCCTGGGATATTTCATAGATTTAGATATTTGAAAGATTTGGAGCACATTGTTTTTCCCCTTGCATTGCTTCTTATGCAGTGTTACTTTACCTTTTCTAGTTTGGAATAAGACCCCTTCATGTTTCCAATGAAGTCTTAGTTAAAATAACATTTGTCTTACTTTATATTCGGACTGAGGAAGAGGGAGGTGCAGAAGGAGGAAGGTCTGTCTAGTGGCATTGTAGACTTCCGTCTGTGCTGATGGTGCTGAATTGCTGACTTTTTTGGCTCAGATTAACTTCTACAAATGAGGCTGAAAAGTTAGGGCTACAGAGGAATCTACCACACAAGCACTTTTTTTTTTTTTTTCTGTGAGAAAGTATTTGCAGGGGAAAAATCTTTACACAAAAAAAAATGAACACCTGCTAGATATGTAACTAGATGTATACAGCCTGAAAGCTGTGCACATCGGTTCTGTGTTTCAACATTTCAGTCACTTGCAGCTGTCTCCAAAACCTGTGAAGACCTAGAGGAACTGTCAGCACTTATTTTGCTTTTGCCCATAGAAACTTGTGCTTTTTGGTCAGTGTTTTAAAATGTAAAGCAACGGTAGGGTAATGCTGGCAAGTGCATGTGCTCTGGTCTGATTCGCTTTCTGGATCTGCCAGCTACAGGCCAGCTGTGCTGACCTGAGTGATGCCAGGACTGCAGTCAGCCCTGCAGAGAGCCTCTGTACAGACAGGTGGCAGCAAGGGGAGCTCAGATTGATGATATCTGTTTTTCTCTGACCTCATTTGAAGGAATAAGGTAGGCAAGCTGGGCCCCAGTGACAGCCTAACTTGGGATCCATGTGAGAAACCGTTAATCATAACATGATTTCAGTAAGAACTGAATCAATCTGTTCTGCAGTTTCTTAAGAAAGACAGACAAAATGACTCTGCTCAGTGCTAGTACCCTGGTGTTCTAGCTGGAGTAGTGCTAGCAGCACTGCTGCACCTAATCTTATATCCTTCTATTTTGTGTCTGTATCTCTACTGCTGTCTTCGTGATTCCCATGGAAGAGGTTGTGGTTGATTCAGCCTAACTTTTCTTGCTTTATGATCTGATGGAGTTTGATAAATATCTGGTTACAGCTTCTATGTTTAAAAATTTCTCCCTATCAACTCTAAGCTGAATTTTCTCCTCTCTTACCTGTCATTAGCAACAGACCAGGACATTAGCAACAGATGATGACAGAAGGAAAAGGAGGTGGTGAGAGACAGAGGAGGACTGTAAGCCCAAATACATAATTAAATTGTAAATCCATTTAGGCAGAGTGAGAAGGAGATAAAGCATAGGAACAGAACAGGTTATTCACTGATATTACCAGAATCACCATTATTTACCTGCTGTGTCCGGAAAGCATTACAAAGCTCTAATTTTTTTTTTTTTGCATGAATCCCTTTCCCAATTTATTTTTTTTTTACTCTATTCATGTAGTTTTTTCATATGTAGCTATTTCATGTATGTAGTTATGTAGTTACTTCATGTAGCTATTCATGTAGTTTTTTTCATATCTAGTCTTGGAACTTACTGATTGTTTTGGTTTTTTTTTTTCATTTAAAAAACATGTTGAGCTGTGAATAATGTGAATAAACGTCAAGCATGATACAAAGAGCAGGAATACAGTGCACCTCCCAAAAAAGCAGATAGATGATTGATATCCAATACCTTTATCACATACCCTAGCTGAAACGTTCTGCCAAGGAACAAGCCACTTACTCTAGAATGAGTATGTAGTTCACTTTGTCTTTTCTTTGCATATTTTCTACCTGGAATTCACCTGTCTTGATAAATTGTTCTTCCTCTACTGGTCACATATTGTTCCCACAGTGGAGATTGAGACTGATGGAAGGCAAAATCAGACCCATTAGTGCCACTTATAAATGGCTTAACCATAGTTCTAAATTGTTTGTAGAGCTATCATATTCTTTATCATTTGTGTGTAAGCTTGCTCTGAATAATTTATTTTTGTGCACATGTACAACTAACACAAAAAAAAAAAAAAAAAAATTACACCCTAAGGTACCTCTCCGTATTCACGGTTTCTGTGGAAAGAGACAGAGATTTCTATGCCAGTACCTAGTGTAGTTGCACCAAATATTTTTACGCTTACCTGGGAAATTGTGTAGTACCTGTACCTTCCCAAAGCTATGACTTTGATTCATGTTGCCATTGGATTAGCTGCAGGCTATGAGCTATGCTGCCATCCTTTCTGTACTTTTTATTGACCTTAGGTATGTGGTGTCATGATTGCTTTTCAACCATATACTGAAATCAGGTTTGTGTTCCAATGCTTTTCCAGCTTCTTCCTATTGACTTTCACACATGCAGTTTTTCACACTCAGAGTCCTTCCCTTGTCTTTCCTTTTCTTGTCCCTTCCTTCCCAATAGCACTATTCTTCAAACTACTTCCTGTAACTTTTACAACTAAAAAATAATACAACTATCTTCTCTCCCCTGAATTTATTTTTATTGTTCCTTTTCATCAGTTATATCCCCGTAGATTTTGTGTTGCTCACTATTTTGAAAATAAACTCATTAGAGTATCTTGACCTTGTGGATCTTCTAAACATTGGTAGCTTATCTCAGTGATGCTAGCTTGGTCAGTTGCATAGTGTGTGACATTGAGGTTGTCAGTTGAGGTTGCATTAGTGTGCTTGCAGATTCAACAAAACTTTTCCAGCAACCCTAGTCTGAGTCATTTGGAAAAAGAATGTATGAAATATAGCTAGAAACATTTGTTTTAGGTGGCTAGCACAACTGAAACTCTTATTATTCTCATTGTGTAGTTGCAGTCAGTATTTTAGTATGTATTTATTTGTCCATGTTGGTCCATTTGTTTGTGACTTTGACTAAGTCGTTTGAAAAAAGTAATCATCTCTGTGCCTGATTTCTTTCACTGTTTTGCATAAATCAAAATATTTAAACAAGCATGAGAGCTTTACAGAACCATGGATCATTTCATAGATCTACCTTGCTATCTTAAAAACTCTTGATAAACTTCATTAAGGCTACCTGGTAACTTTGATCCTTTGGAAAACCTATGTGTGGAAGAACTGGTTTTGACATTGTTGTTTTTCTCAGAAAATTCCTTTAAGAGTTAAAATACCAAATTTTACTTGCAAGTGTGTAGTATCTTGTCAGAACAGTCATGACATAAGCTTTTTGTAATCTTTATTTACATTGCCAGTACCACGGCTTAGACCCATTCTTTGGTACTTTGCTTCCAGAATGAATGAAGGCTGCATATTAGTTGAAAACCCATTTAAGCTGTGCTTTTCCAGGTCTGAATTCCAGTTGCTCACTGTCAGATGGTGTTATTGCTAGTTTTGGAAAAATACAGAATTCTGACTTTTTCAATGAAAATCAATCTATAGGTTTATGTAATCTTGACAACCAAGAGAAAAATTGTCATGTTTGAAAGTCTAAAGTAAGAGTCATTGGAAAGACATGCAACTGCAGCCTGACTAAATTGTTCTAAAAGTTTCTGTTCTAGTCATGTTTTTGAGATTGTGCTAAATTGCAGTGCAAGACAGAAGGTACTGTCTTCCCAGTAGTAAAATTGAACTACTCAAAAAGAAACTTTGAAACTCAAAAGAATCATTAAATGAAGTAGATAGCATCTCAACAATGCAGTGTTTCTTTTGGCGCAGGTGACTGAAAATAATTACTGTAATATCTAAGGAAATCAGATACTCCGATTCCATTTTTCTTTCTACAGTCTGACAATGCCAAAGTAATTCCAAAATATATCAGCCTCTATGGTGATGTCTCAATCTTTTTTAATTCAGAAATAGCTACTCTTGATTGTAAATGATTGCTGGGTTGTGCCTTAGGTCGCATGTATTGGAAAGCAGAAGGCTTGCCTGTCTGTGATTGACAGACAGTCTTATAATACGTGGTAGATTTTACTTCTGGCTCTTAAATTTCTTCCAGCTTATGGTTTTTCCAGCACCAGGCAGCAACATCTCTGTGGGATTCCACTGAAAACAGAGGAACTTTGCATGGATTGTAGGGGACCCATGCCTGAGCAAATGCTAGCTGGTTATAAATCTAGTTCACAGTAAGATATTTATCAGAGTAAACATCATGTGTGATAAATGTCATGTAATGGAAAAGCAGATCCTGCATTTGTATTTCGTTGTATCAGTAAGTGGATTTTTTTCAAAATGGCTTTTGGCTTTAAAGTAAAGAAGAGATGTTATTCATCCAGGAAAACTCTTGAGATGAACCAATCCTATCTTGTTACATATCAGATAGGAAATGTATCTTTTAAATTATATTAATTGAACGTGGATGCAGCGATTATCATTGTGATAGCATTGCTCTGACGTTATTTGATTATGCATTCTATGAAAATAATCTTGGTATGGTTTGACATTAAATAATAAATAATTTTAAAATATTTTTTCTGGATGTATGACTTCATATTCTGAAGCTCATTGTTAGAATCATCATCAGCTGTGTACTGAAGTGTCTGCCTGTTGCTTCTTTTAACAAGTGATACAACAGTTCCAGCATCTTATTAAATTTTTAAAATACATTGAAATAAAATTGTGCTGTTGAACTTTTGGTGATGTTTTGCTGTGCCTTGTAGACTTGTATTTGAAATTGTATGAGCACGTTGACAACCACCAGAAAATTTTTTGTGTATGTTCAAATACTAGTTGGTTTAGGGCAGATTATAAGAAGGTGACAAACTAAAGTCAGTGTTATATTAACCCTTTCAATTCTCCATTTATTTTACAATAGTCTTGATTTGATAATAAAGTAGTGACCAAGCTGGTTTGGCTGCAAGTGTCTGACTATGTACCTGTGCAGTTATGAGATATAAGATTTGTCCATTACTAACAAAGTGAAATTTTTCTGTCATTGCTCATACATCAGAGTTCTTCTAATGTAAACTAAATCTGTGTCTGACAGGTGTGCATCTGGGAAGAATCTAAAGGAATTTTTCACTTCTTTACAGGATTGTGTTTTGGTCCTACTTTAGGATGTCAGGATTTTTTTTCACATAGTATCTCTGTAATAAGACTTTTTTAAAAGACTCAAAACAGCCACAGCCTTCCCCCTTAAAAACAAAAACCACTTTCACTATCTTCTGCATAGCTTTTCCATAGGCACTTTATGGCATAAGACGAAAACTTTCTAAAAAAAATACAGATCTTTCACATAATGGCAGTTCAGTTTTGAGTACATAGGGCTTCTTTCTCACTAATGAAACAAATACATGTATGCTCTGAAGACATGATGAAAAGGTTTTATAGATATGCTCTTAATTGTCTTTGTTTTGAGGTTGAGCTTGTCTTTTACTGTTCCAAACAATATTCTTGTCTCGTGACCATGTATTTCTGCTGTTTTTCACGTTTACTTCTAATCCACGTCCAGTTTTCTTTTTCAGAAAAACACCAGACTTTCTGGCTCTATAGTATTTCATAGCTGTATTCTTGGTTCCTGGTATCTGAGAACTACTGTCCCCTTATGATAGTTCTTTTTGGGTACTCAAGAACACCAAGAGTTGTTGGCAAAGTCATTGTTTTGGCAGCTAGCCTCAGATAAAGAATGGAAGATTTTTCTTATCTACTGTTGAGTTGTATCTCTGCCAACCTGTGGCAGAGAGTCTTCCAAATATTCTGTAAATTGAGTTCCTGGTGAACCCTCAAAGGTCAGCCCTAAAGTTGCTCAATTTAGAAGCAAATTTGGACTTCGTAGCCAAAGGCTCATCTTTTTGAAGGTAAGATTTCAGTAGCTGCGTTATGAGGACTGAGAACAGTGGGACCTCACACCAAGGATTTTTGTTCATATTAGAATGCAACATGCCCTGAATTTATGTGGTGGCAGATGTCTAGCTACATCTCAGAAGCAGACAGGTGTAACTGTTGAGAGGAAACATGGAGATTTCTTCCTGGTCACCATAATAGATGTTTAGATGGGACTTTGCAAATGACACCAAACTGGGTGGGAGCGTCGATCTGCTGGAGGCTAAGAAGGCTGGACAGGCCGGGCTGATGGGCTGACATCAGCTGCATGAGGTTCAACGAGGCCAAGTGCTGTGTCCTGCTCTTTGGTCACAACAACCCCATGCAGCGCTGCAGGCTTGGGGAAGAGTGGGTGGAAAGCTGCCTGGCAGAAAGGGACCTGGGGTTCCTGGTAGACAGCCAGCTGAACATGAGCCAGCAGCGTGCCCAGGTGGCCCAGAAGGCCAACAACATCCTGGCTTGTCTTAGGAGCAGTGTGGCCAGCAGGAAAAGGGAAGAGATCCTGCCTCTGTACTCGGCACTCACAATGCTGCACCTTGAATACTGTGTGCAGTTTTGGGCCCCTCAGTACAGGAAGGACATTGAGTTGCTGAAGCAAGTCCAGAGAAGGGCAATGAAGCTGGTGAAGGCTCTGGAGAACAAGTCTTAGGAGGGGTGGCTGAGGGGACTGGGATTGTTCAGTCTGGAGAAGAGGAGGCTGAGGGTAGACCTCATTGCTCTCTACAACTACCTGAAAGGAGGTTGTAGGGAGGCGGGTGTTCATCTCTTCTCCCAGATAATTTGTGATAGGACAAAAAGAAATGGCCTCAGATTGCATCAGGGGAGGTTTAGGTTGGATATTAGGAAACACTTCTTTGCTGAAAGAGTAGTGAGGTACTGGAACAGACTGCCCAAGGAAGTGATGGAGTCACCATCCCTGGAGGTGTTCAAAGAATGTGTAGACGTGGCACTCCAGGACATGGTTTAGTAGGCATGGTGGTGTTAGGTTGATGGTTGGACATAATGATCTTGGAGGTCTCTTCCAACCTTAAAGATTCTATGATTCTATGACTTTAAGTAGTGGTTTTGAGCTGTACATCAGCAAACCTTCATGGATATTTTCTGTGTTACGTGTTTCCATAAACAGAAGGTTGAGACAAATAGCAGTTTCTGCCATCTCCTGTTTATTTCTGTTTTTACTGTGCCAATGTGCTACAAAGCACTAAATCCTGCTGGATTTCACTAGAGCCTACATTAATTGGAGGGACTCTTTGGACTGCCTCTAATCTGGACATTGCAGAATGATCAAGTGGAACTCCATGCATACTTTCAAATATCTTTTCAGCACAGAATGATTTTAAACGGGTGCCATTTTTGGCAAAATAATCACCTTATTACTCTTTGGTCCATAATCTAAGTCTGACTCTGGTGTTATTTGAAGTCAACCACAGTGAAATATGCATGCAAAGCAGAAGGAGAATGTGTTTGGTTATAACCACAGTTTCCCATATATAATTTCTCATTATCTTTTCCGTTTGTGTCTGATACTCTGGAAAACATCAAATGGGAAAAGTGAACCATGTTGCATAAATTAAGAATGGTGGCTGAAGAAGATCGAGAGGCATGTGCATCTCTACCTGTGAATTTTCTTCAGCCAATCAAAAGAGCTGATTATCCCACTGTATTTAGCATTGGTGCCGCCTCACCTTGAGGACTGTGTGCAGTTCTGGACCCCACAATTTAATAAGGATGTGAAGGTCCTTGAATGCCTCCAGAGGAGGGCAACAAAGCTGGTGGAAGGGCTGGAAGGCATCTCCTGTGAGGTGTGACTGAGGACTCTGGGTTTGTCTAGTTTGGAGAAAAGCAGGGTGACCTCATTGCTCACTAAAGATTCGTGAGAAGGGGAAGTGGAGAGGCAGGTGCTGATCTCTACTCCCTGATATCCAGCAACAGAATGCATGGGAATGGTTCCAAGCTGTGTCAGACATTAGGAAACATTTATTTACTGAGAGGATGGTCAAACACTGGTCTTGGCTTCCTAGAGGGGTGCTCAATGCCACAAGCTTCTCAGTATTTAAGAGGCATTTGGACAATTTCCTTCATAACATGCTTTAACTTTTGGTAAGCCCTGAAGCAGTCAGGCACTTGGACAAGATGGTCATTATAGGTCCCTTCCAACTGAAATTATTCTAGTCTAGTCTAGTCTATTCTATTCTATTCCGTAAAACGTGTTTACAGACAGTACCTCTCACGTAAAATCAACCAGTGGTAGGTGAATTCTTTTATTTGATTGGAGTGCTCCTAGACCAAGCAGCAGGCTAAGCTCCGTAAAGTTCACAAGATTCATTTACGGGTTTTGCAGCTCTGAGTCTTAGACAACATCTAGGAGATCAGGTGGTATGGATCTGCTCTGAGGGTCTTATATCTCCCCATTCACAAAGTCATATAATGGTTGAGGTCTGCAGGGACCTCTGGGAGTCATTTGGTCCAACCTGTCCTGCTCAAGCAGGCTGCCCCGGACCATGTCCAGATGGTTTTTGAGTATCTTCAAGGATGGAGACTCTACAGCCTCTCTGGGCAACCTGTGCCAGTACTTGGTCATCCTCACGGAGAAAAAGTGTTTGCTGGTGTTTAGGAGGAACCTCCTGTGTTTCAGTGTGTGCCCATTGCATGTGGTCTTGTCAGTCAGCACCACTGAAAAGAGCCTGGCTCCCTCTTCTTTGCACCCTCCCTCCAAGTATATATATACATTGATAAGATGTCCACCTGAGCCTTCTGTTCTCCAGGCTCAACAGTCCCAGTTCTCTCAGCCTTTCCTTTTAAGGGAGATGCTCCAGTCCCTTCATCATCTTCGTGATCCTTTGCAGAACTCTCTCCAGTATGTCCATGTCTCCCTTGTACAGGGGAGCCCAGATCTGGACACAGTACTCCAGATGTGGCCTCATTCAGTGCTGAATAGAGGGAGAGGGTCACCTCCCTCAACCTGCTGACAACACTCTTTCTAATGCAGCCCAGGGTAGCGTTGGTCTTCTTTGCTGCAAGAGCACATTGCTGGCATTCAACTTGGTGTCCACCAGGACCCCCAGGTCCTTTTCTGCCAAGCTGCTTTCCAGCTGGGCAGCCCCCACTAGGTACTGGTGCCTGGGGTTGTTCATCCCCAGGTGCAGGACTTTGCACTTCACCTTGCTGAACTGCATGGGGTTCCTGTCAGCCTGTTTCTCCAGCCTGTCTGGGTCTCTCTGGGTGGCAGCACGACCCTCTGGCTGATCAGTCCGTGCCTCTATTTTAGTGTCATCAGCAAACTTGCTGAGGGTGCACTCTTTCCTGTCATCAGGATCATTAATGAATGTTCATCAGGACCCAGTATTGACTGCTGGGGTGCACTAGTACTTACTGACCTCCAACTAGAGTTTGTGCCACTTACTGTCACTGACTGGGTGTAGTCATTCAGCCATTTTCAGTCCATTTCAGTGTGTGCTCATCCAACCTACACTTTATCAGCTTCTCTGAGGATCTTACAGGAAGCACTGTCAAAAGCCTTACTGAAGTCAAGGTAGACAATATGAACTGCTTTCCCCTTGTCTGCCAAGCCAGTCATAGATGGTGATAATGTTAATAAAGCATGACTTGCCCGTAGAGAACCCATGTTGGCTGCTACTGATGACCTTATTGTGCGTCATATGCCTGGAGATGATTTGCAGGATTAGCTGCTGTAAGCTTCGCAGGGATCAAGGTGAGGCTGACCAGCCTGCAGTTGTCTGGATCATCTTTCTTGTCCTTCTTGAAGATAGGAGTCATGTTTGCTTTCCTCGAGTCCTAAGGCACTTCTCCCGGTCACCACTTATCAATCAAAGGTCATTGAGAGTGACGTTGCACTGGTATCTACCAGGTTCCTCAGCACCAGGTGCATCCCATCAGGACCTATGGATTTACTTATGTCTAGTTTGCTTAAATATTCTTAAGTATCTTCTACCAAGAGTACTTCTAACCTTGCTTCAGAATTTCCTCTTCTCTCTGGGACTTGGGATTCATGAAAGCCCAAGGTAAAGGTGAAGGGGCATTCAGTACCTCAGCCTTTTCCATGTCCTGTGTCCCCCACTTCATTCAGCAGAGGGCCGAGATTTTTCCTAGCCTTCCTTTTGTAATCTTTGTACTTACTGAAGCCCTTTCTATTGTCTTTGACATCTGTGGCCAGAATTGATTCCATTTAGGCTTCGGCTTTCCTAATTTCATCTGTGGATGCTTGGATGCTGTTTCTGTCTTCCTCCCATGTTACCTGTCCCTACTTTCACCCTCTAGATGGGTTCTTTTTGTGCTTGAGTTTTGCCCGGAACTCGTATTCCTATTTCTCTTGTAGAAAAGAGCTACACAGAGTTGCTGGTATTTCTCCTGCTTATACAGATCATTAAACAATTATCAGAGGATTTAAGCAAGTGTACTTTATTTCATTTCTTTCCAAGAGGAAAGAATATTCCACTTGCTGCGGGAGGAATGTTGTGAGTCAACACCTTTGTCTGCTACATGAGGTATTGAATTTCCTGAGGCAGGCTTATCAAACTTTTATATAAATGTCTCTGTGTATGAGATTTCTTTGTTTAGTGTCTGGGACTCTATTTTATAATCTTGAGTATCTCAGCTTATTTGTATTGATTATAGCAAGTTGTGTGGCAGCTCATATGAAGTGCAGAATGGTATCTGAAAACTATGTATTTCTTCCTTTGAAGACTTTTCTGCTTCTTCACATAGCTGGACAAAATCTTCTGGCTCTAAGGCCAGCCAGCTTTCAGAAGTACGCAACTAATTTACAGAAAGTGAGCATGAGGGGTAAGTGTGTCTCATTTCTGGGAGCTTAACTCTTGTGTGTTGGGAACTCTTAAGTTTTCCTTGAACCCCTTGACAGGGGTACATTTTCTCTAGTGCCACACGTGGGCATTTAGTTTTTGGGTAGTTATTCTTTTACTGTTGTTTTATATTTCTTCATTCTATACAAATAGTTATGTTCATATGGATAGCACTGAAAACATCTTTATCAGACTGTAAAGATAGAATGTTGATGAGTGTAATGACTTAGAAATGAACACCATATAGGAATATTATGAACAGGGTTTTTCTTTTTTTTTCACCCAAGGTATCAACCAATATAATAGACCACTGCAGCTGGGACAGTTTCCTGAACAAGCTACATCTGTGGGAAAAAAGTATTTACAGTTTTTTAAAATTATGAGCTTTCTAAAGCTGTATTGGGTAGATTTTGTACTGTCAGCAAGTAGAATATTGTTTTCAGTTCTTCGTCTTTTAAATGCTGCTCAGGGACTTATGTACAGTGTAATTGATACATGCAGAAAGATTTAGATTTTTATATTCCTTAGTTTGCCACATTTATGTGGAATATAAGAATGAGACTGGGAAAGATATTTTCCTCTGAGAATGATACAAATTATCGCCTGAATGTTTACACCTCCTAAATCTTTTTTTGCAGTTATTTTCGTACGTAGCTGTTTATTTAGCCAAGATGTTGTTGTAGAATCATATTTTAGGACAGAAAAGATCCTTACAGTTGTTTTGTTAGTACAGTTTAACAAAAACCAGATTTATGTATGCTACTTTGCTCATAAAATTTTAAAAGGTATTTTGGGACAAGAGACTCTATGCAATCATTCCTGGCCCACTGAGGGCGTTGATGTTTACCACAAAAAAGACCTCATAATTCTGCTAATAAATCTTAATGGTTTGGGTTGGAAGGGATCTTAAAGAAGACCTAGTTTCAACCCCCGCTGCCACGGGGCAGGGACAACTTCCACTAGACAAGATTGCTCAAAGCCCCATTCAACCTGGCCTTGAACACTTCCAGGGATGGGGCATCCACCGCCTCTCCGGACAACCTGTTCCAGTGCCTCACCACTCTCACAGTAAAGAATTTCTTTCTTACATCTAAATCTACCCTCTTTCAGTTGAAAGCCATTACCCCTTGCTCTATCACTACATGCCCTTGTCAAAAGTCCCTCTCCAGCTTTCTGTTAGGCCCCCTTGAGTTACTGGAAGGCTGCTGTAAGGTCTCCCCAGAGCCTTCTCTTCTCCAGGCTGAACAGCCCCAACTCTCTCAGCCTGTCTTCAGAGGAGAGGTGCTCCAGCCCTCTGATCATCTTTGTGGCCCTCCTCCTGACTCTCTCCAGCAGGTCCACATCCTTCTTATGTTGGGGGCTCCAGAGCTGGACACTACTCCAAGGGGAGTCTCACAAGAGTGAAGAAGAGGGGCAGAATCACCTCCCTTGACCTGCTGGCCATGCTTCTTTTGATGCAGCCCAGGATGCTGCCCATGTGGTTACATGGCACATTGTCAGCTTACATGGAGCTTCTCATCCACCAGCACTCCCAAGTCCTTCTCGGCAGGGCTCCTCTCAATCCATTCTCCACCCAGCCTGTATTTGTGCTTGGGATTGCCCTGACCCAGGTGCAGGACCTTGCACTTGGCCTTGTTGAACTTCATGAGGTTTACATTGGCCCACCTCTCCAGCCTGTCCAGGTCCCTCTGGATGGCATCCTTCCCTCCAGAGTGTCAACTGCACCACACAGCTTGGTGTCATCGGCGAACTTGCTGAGGGTGCACTCTATCCCACTGTCCACACAGTGGGTAGTAGATCTCAGTAGATGATCTACTAAGGAGAATTGATATATAGCATGTGCGTAGAGAGCAAATGATACCTTCTCTTCTTAAGGCATTTAAGCATCATAACAAAAGCCATTACCTTACTCCATTGTCAGGAAGCATGTAAAGGTTTGTCACGTTTTGAGAAGAGAAAAAACAATGGTTACTATTAAGCAGAATCCTTTGCCCATGCAAAGAAAGAATTCTTATATACTTGAATGCGTTGCATATATGCATGCAAGTGTGTGAGTGAGTTTGTATATATACAAAGTATTTAATTCCCTTAATAATGCTGTTGTATCTGAATTGCATAGGAATGTCCATGCAAATGAGTTCAGTGCTTTTTCTGTACATCAGAGTGATACATTGTTTTCAAAATACTCCCTTCAAGGGCACCAAGAATTCAGAGACAAGTTTAGCTGCATCCTGTGTGTGAGGAATGGAGAATGGAGCCTTTGGTATTAGGGTTGGTGTGCTCTGTGCCTCTAGTTACTTCTTCTTGTGTGTGTGTGTCCCCCATTGCAAAGAGAATCAGTATGACAGGATTACACCATCTAGAGTAGAATATAGATACTCTAAAAGTGCACTTGTATAGTCTACGAGGACTGATAGAAAATAATACAAGGTAGAAAGAACTTAGCGGGTACGCACACAACACACAATATTAAATGTAGAACTAAGTAGTCACACAAACAGAAAGACGTGCATCCGTACACTTGCCCAATTCCTTTTTCTCACTTGAGCAGAGTGTGAATGATGATATAGGTAAGGCACTTTGATATTAATGAAGAGGAAACAAAATAATAAACTTGGTATGTCATATACGAAAACAGAAACTGAAGCTCTTTTTCTAGAGGAGGAGAGGATAAGTAATCATCTTTTGTCAAGTTAGACCACACTGTGACACATCACTCAATAATGCGTCATGGCTTTGCCTCTCATCCGTTGAACATTCCCACAAAGTGGAGTAGCAGATAATATTATACTTAAAACTACTTTAAGTGAGTTCTGGGTTTCATATCTATTTATTTTAACATTTTAGCCAGAGCATTGCACCATATGGCAGCTAAGGAGTTAGATGGTTCAAAACCAAAGTAAATGGAGCTAACAGAACTAGATGAAAGAATTATAGGATGGAATGATAGAATGTACTGAATTAAGATATTTTGTATTTAGTGCTTTATAGAGAGATTTTTTCAAAAACAAAGAAGCATAATGGACTAATGGATAGCTTTTAGGTTCACAGTGGCGGCTTTACTATTCTAGTAAAGTTAGGTGGAGTAAAACCGCTAAACACTCTGCAGCAGAAACCACTTGACTGATAGATGGAGGCATTGCACTGTGCTTTGCAGCACTGAATTTTCAGCATTACTCTCCTTAATATTGAAAAGTAAGTGTCACAAAAAAAGAATTTGTTCCCTTCTACCTTTTCTACTAAGCTTATTGATGAAGATGAGTATGGATTTTTAATTTATAGGAGTTACAGTTACCTCTGGTTTTCTGCACTAGACATAGATTCTTAAGTCTCTGTCCGTCCGTGTGTCCCCCCCGCCCCATCCTGTAAATGAGTTGTACAAGAAAAAGCTTTATTTATGACCAGTCCCAGAGTTCCAGTGAAGAGGTTCTCTTGTCTCCTATAATGCACTGCCTTGTTGTATCCTAGAAGTTTAAACCAATTTGAATAGTTCTCAGTTCAGGAAAATATTCCTGTTCAGCAGTGCGAGGAAGCTTCAATGTAAATGCAGTAGCTTAAAGTCAAGTAATTAGTTCAGTGCTTTGCTGAACAAGGATGGGCTTAGACATTGTGCTTTCCTGATTTCTTCCCCAAATGAACCAGTAGATTAATGTGTGATCGTGTTTTTGTAATTCTGTGATATCCGGTACTCTTAGTTCTGCTTTCTTAAGTGTTTGGCCCATGTTTCTTCAATTAATATCCGTATTTCTTAATTGCATCTTTGCCGTGTCAGCCCATTTCCTAGCTTATATCTTCTGATCTTTTTTTAAGGTTACTTTGTCCCTTGTCTTTACATATAGTAAATGAAGGTGTCGTTAGCAATTTCCTTCCTCTATTTTTCAGTTTATGGCTCCATCAGCTGATTGCAGGCAGTCATATAAAACAAGTCCGTGAAGAACAATCTTCTTTCTTGTGAGTGTCTTCCAAATACTGAACTTGCAAAAACTCCACATCTTGAGTTTTCATAAACTTGTCAATTTTTCCCACCTCCTTTCAGAGTAGGAAGAATTTCTTATCATCAAGGAGTTTGTGTAAGTGTTACAGAGCTAATTTTAGGCTTAGATTCTTTATTTTTCATGCTACAGCATAAAATGTAATGATTACAGTCTGATTTTCGTGTTAGAGGATGCATTTGTAGTCTTGCAATGATTTGCATTGTGACAAAACTTGTGAAATCTGCTAAGAGACAATAATGATTGAAAGTGATCATGCCAGTACTTGCAATCAGATTAGAGTATTAGCCTTCCTAGATTATGAGAAAATTCCATCAAATGGAATTTTTTACTTTAGTGTTACCTACTTTATGTAGTCTCTTTAGATTGTCCCCAACCAAAAGGAAAAAAAAAAACCAAAAATAAAAGGGAAAAAACCCAAATATGTGAACAAACAGTACTATCTTTCTCTGCCACTTATGAACTCAGTATCATAAATTTTCAGCAATGTCACATGTGACATACTGACGACGTGATGACACCTGTGTACCACTGAGAAAGATGAAGGAGTACCTGAACAGAGTTGAGAGTGTGATATTACTACTCTTTAAAATATAATGTTCCTGGACACCACATTAGATTTTTGTGGTAAGGTACATAAAGAAGTATCCCATATTGCTGTGATGCTGATAGCAGGCATTGGCAAAAAGGAAGTTTTATGTTCCACGCACAAATAGAACTATCACAGCTTCTTGTACTCTTCCCACGGCCTGTGTGTTTGTTTTGAATAGCTGTGCCTGTATGAGAGGTGGTCAGCAGCTTATCAGTAGTACACTTTCAGACTCAGTGAGTCTAGTCAAAATCAAGCCCCTTATTTGTACAGACACAAAAACTCTGTTATAGTCGTGCACTCACTGCTTGTTAGTATTGCAGATTGGATCCCTTTCTGAATTTTTGTCTTCCACAAAGCAAATGTGTATGTAAGAATAGTTTTGAAGTGTTTCTCTCTTCCTTAAGCGTATGTTAAGAATTGTGCAGTTTTGAATATGACAGTTTTATTTTGTGTTAGGGCTATAAAATTTTAATCTTGCCTAATTTGCTTCAATCAAATGTTTAGTGATGTTTGTATAGTTGTCCTTTAATAACAATGAAATTCAGTTATGACAATTATGTTTTATATTTCGTTTCCATTAATTTTCATACTGAATTTATAATAATGTTAAAATCAAAGAACCTTCACTTATTTGCAACTTAATGCAATGGAATGACTCACTAGCAAGTGAAAAACACCTTAGAAGTAAGCAAATTTTAAAGATTGCGATGCCACCAAGTATTTAAAGGGCACAGCATATCAATAAGCAATTGTACAGGTTCTTTTAGGTGGGTTAGGCAAAAATTAATACATTTTTAATTGCATGATGAAATCCCAACTCTTCTGTAGATTTAGTATTTGCTATATTATGAGAAATCAGAAAATCAATTAACTGGCCTTCCAGTTTGGCATTAGTTTATGGGAATTGCTGTGTTTACTATTCAATACAAATTCTTTAGGAAAAAGCAGAATGGAACTAACTTGAGACAACATTAACCAATAGGCATGGATGATCAAAGTAAGATATTCTATGATAGAAGTATTTATGCAACATCAGTGCAAATTTAGGGTCATCTGGTTATGTGTCCTTGGAATTAAAGATTTTCTTTTAGGATATTTTGAGTCTTCATATAATTAGAATGCATAATTTTTTTGTAAAATGAGCTGAGTATATCTTGGCTAAAGCTGTTTCTTGTGAAGTATGTAATATATTTTTAAAATATTTATAATCCGGGCTGAATTGAAACATATTTGTGCGACATAAAAATATCTGCAGGTAATTTTTTTCCTTTCTAGAAAAGATTTTTGTCTTAAAAAATAAACTGAACATAGAGGTAGGAACACTGTTTATTATAAGAGTAAATCTTACATGTTAACATAGTTTTAAACAAACTTTTTAATACTATTTAGTCAAATTTGTGAACAAATACAAACTTCAGGCTTTTTTCATGTTCAAAGAACACATGTATTTAAATACTTCAGATAATTACAGCATTCTGAGAAAGATGTATTGAATAATAAGATGATTTTGTTCTAGCTTAGTACTGTAATTTCTTGTGGAAGCCATTATAATACTATTGCATTAACTCAAATCCTGATTTTGTGTTTTCATTGGTGTGTGTTAATTGCTTAAGACAAGTAATTGAAATTGTTCTAAAAATTATGTAAGATGAAATCAATAGTGAAGGACATCACGGTTTCTATTTTTCACTTCAGACAGTTGAAAACGAAGCTATTATTTAATTAGGTTTAGTCTCTTCACCCTTTTTGGATTGTTTCTCTCTGTTCTGAAAATCACTGTCTACCAATAGTTATTTATGTGTATAAATTGACTGGCTCATTCTAATGCAAAACAAGTCATTCTGGAACAGTGAGAAATGTTACTGAATTTCAAGCAGGTTTCTTCTGCTCAAATGGCTCTTGAAAACAAAAAGAGCTTAGATTAGCACTGTTTGAGTGTGCTTAGTTGTCAAAGCTATAAACCTAATGGCAGTATGGATTGTCACCTGATAGCATATGCTCTGTGAGAAAAAAAATACAGTGTTGCAACCAAAATATTTGACTAGAATAATTTTAGAAGGATTAAAATGTCATCTGAAGTTCTGCGGATTTTTTTTTTGTTATTATTTTCAAATAAAAATATTGACACTTCCAGTTTCTGTGTTTTCTCCTAATGTTGGCCCTCTAGTTTGCAGCACCTTTTAAAGAATCGAGCCCGTGTCTTCTAATGAAATAATCCTCTTACTTAAGTCCTGATTCTGCCTTTCATTATGTTAGAAGTCATTGTGCCTCATTTGGAAATGCATGACACTTAAGTTTGTGCTTTTTATTTTACCAGTATAAGCTTCTGTGTGCCTCTTCTGTCTGTATTATTTGTGCATATGAATTTGAGAGTGGGAGGAGAGGATCCACATGAGTGGATCTCTTCAATTCAGTCATGCTGTGCTCAGCTTGAGCACCTCATCTCAGCATTTCTCATGAAGCTGGAGACCTGTAAGACTATGCGATATGGTATTTATCCTGCAATAAGCTCATCCTCCAATAAGCAAAAGCCTGTAGCCTCTCACTACCTAACAGGGAATACTGAAAGCAGATCAAGGCCTGATGTGAGAAAGAATTTGAGAAATGTAAAATATTTTTAACTTTGTTTTCAGAGTCAGAAGCTAATCTTAGAGAAGAAGGTGATTGGCTGTAAATCAAACACAGTTGTGCCAGTTGTATAAACATTTGTTTTACCAGCAAATTAAGTAAATGCTGCTTTTATTCCTCATAGGACATAAACATGCATCCAGGAAACATACTAGTAGCCACATGACACACATTCAAATACTAAATAAAGTGCACAATGTTCTATTCTCTTTTGTATTTTCAGTTAGATGTAAAGAGATTTGGTTATACCAGTTTGATTGTTCATTTGGGCTATGCTTATTTGCTTAAAAGTTCTAGGTAATGAAAACTAACATGTTGCTTACTTATAAATAATGGATTTGGATATTTTTTTAGCATCTTCAAATGTGATACAGAAGAATAATTTGGCTGCCTTTTTCCCCAAAGAGTATCCTGAAGCCTACCAAAATTAGTAAAATTTTAATGAATGGGATGTGAATAGAGAATTTTGATGTCTTTTTCACTGTAATTACTGATTTCTTTTTCCATAATTAGATCAAATATATTTGTTAAATTTAAAAATGGAAGCATTACTAAGAATCTGGAAACCAGACACTTAAAAGTCAAGAAGCCCTTAATATAATGTAATAATTTTTGCCTTAATCAATTTGATTGTGCTTATCCTCAAATGAATTAATTTTGTTTGTGAAATGAATATTTGTCCAAGTTCTGTGCATCTTGGTCATACGCCTGCTTCTTTTAAACAATGCATGAGTAAAGCATTTATTTTGTTTTTCATAGGTTAACATCTAAAACTGCAGATTTGTAGGTATCAATTAAAGTGTAAGTGACACAAACTTAGTGCAACTTTTCCCTTCTGAAATTTGAAATGGACAGTCTGTGTTATTTCAGTCATAACAGTGGATTAATTCTAGAATTCTTCCGTCTTTATTTTGTTGTCACGGCTTTTTTGAAGGGAATTAGGGAGATGAATAATTCAGTTGAGATCAGCAGATCTTCTGTATAAAGTATTTTGATCTGGAAATTAAATCATGAAGGCCTATTTCTCAACCATTTCTGACTTAGAGAACTTCCAGAAGCCAATCTGTAAGATAGATAACCTGTAGTTGCATTTCAGATCTGTGGAAATCTGAGGCTTTTTCCAGAAATGGGATGCTAAAAAAGCTGTGATTTTGAATTGAGCTAAAATATGTTAGTTTCAAGTTGACAGATTTAGATGTTCCAGACTTTTAAAAACTACTCAGCTTCCTCAGATTGTCTTGGGTTTGTTATCATTTTTCAAGTCTTACTGGCACACATCAACAGAATCAACACAATGTTCTAATGATCTGATCGACTGAATTTGCCGAGGGCAACGTCAAGTCAACTCGAATGAGTTACATTTGTTCGGTGTTCTAAAACTAACTTTTAGGTTTAGACTAAAATGGAGGATTTCCATGGAAAACTGAATGTTTGGACATTCCAAATAATTGATTAGGATAGACTGTAATTTGAAGCTGAGCTGTAAGCAGACACAATTCATTTCTGGTTTACCGGTGGCACTTTTTAGCTGCATTTCTGGTTTCTATGCAATAAATGTAGTTTCAGAACTTAAAGGTTAGTCAGATTGCTGTGCAGGGTACTGCGTGGGATTTTTATTATCCCATTTCTCCCGCTGATAATACAGAAATAATCCGGTGCAAACTCTGGCGTTAGGCTGAGAAATTACCAGTGTGAGCGTCATGCATATCTCTTTCAAATACCAGGAATTTGTTTTTGAAAGAAAAAGGAAGGAAACTGTCAGTCTTCTCTAGATCACACAAAACTATCTTACTGTACTCTCTGTATGCTGTAATATATAGTTTATGTAACTTCTATTTCTTTTAAGGTTGTCCTGATAGTATTAGGATTTTCGTTCTCCTCAGCCTTTTCTGTACTGCAGACCAAGTTACAAGTCAGGGTTTTTTTAGGATAAAACTTTTATTTCCTAGTTCAGTAATTATTTCCCCACTTATGCTGAGCGGTACAGAAGTTCAAGAGAAAACTAACTTGATGTAGTTCAAAGGCTCTTCATAAATCGTAATAATTAACTGGAAAGTACTAAATTACCATGTGCTGCCAGCGACTGAGCTCTGCATACAAAACATTTGCTCATGTTCTCCTTGAGCTCCTTTGGTTGGACTTAGCGTTCAGCTCACACTAAATGCTAGCAGGAACTGGAGAATGTTGATATGTGTTGTAATGAATAGTGGAACATGGAAAGGCTCGAGTGTGTTGGCACACATGTCTCAGTATGATAAGCTAAACATAATTATTGTTCACTGAGTAGTCTCTGTGTCTTTTGAAAATTAAGTCTTGGCCAGTGAACATTAGATCTGTGTATACATACTGAATTTATTTGTCTTTGAACAGTGGTATTTCATTCTTAATTAAATGTTTAATGCAAAGTTCTAAAGAGGTTCTTGAATGCATTGCGCATCAACTATGTTCTGAAAGAAGTTGTTTATGTAAAGTTGACATAGTCTTTTTTCTTTATTTGGTAGCACTCTTCAGTTCAATTCAGTTCACTTCAAAAGCTTTAAGAGCAAACTTACTAAACTATCTACATTTGCTGCCACAAACCAGCATAGAAATTTATGGCTCTTGGTGTTATAGTGCGTACAAATTCTGCTGTAAAAATTAAATTTGCAATTCAAAATGTAATGTACAGCACATTTATATCCTGAATAGCCTTGAATTTGCAGTCACACTTCCAAACCCACCTCTGAATAAATCTGATGAACCTGTTTTCTAACAGAAGTCTTCTGTGTAAGTGCAGAAGAATATGAAAAAGAATTTAATGTCTAAGGTCGTGAAAACTGATTTGACTGTTGTTTCTAAAATTCTCCTTCTTGAACGTTTTCAGCAGTGTTCCTCTTGTCTCCTGATTTTAGTGACTTAGCTGTATAAAAGACAGTATAGAAAGACAGTCAAGTTAATGAATACAGGCCTTGTACCACGCATTTCAAATGACCCACTATTGTGTTCAGTGGTTCTGCGCTCATGTAATTGTTGGTGGAAAGGGTCAGTCTTCGCTAAATCGTGCAAAACTCCCTAAATCATGGAAAAGATATTAACATTATTCAAAGAAACATAAATCATTACTATATATAACTTTTGAATTCTGAACCAACTTAATGGTGGGGAGGAATTTGGATGTTTAGCAACTGTTCCTAAAAGAAACAGTAGTACTTCATGAAATAAATACATTTTTGCAAAATGTGCTGAATCTATGTTCTCCAGAGCCTCATTGAGTAAGTAATCAGACTGAGGCAGGGAAGTCGTACGGAAATGGTTACACTGATACATGTCTCAAGAGTATTTTTTTGTTGTGTAAGAAATGTTGCTGGACTTTGTAGCTTTGAGCAAAAGTATATTTGCCTTGCAATGCTTGCTTTGTAAACTCTTACCATTGAACAGTCATTTAGACAAATAAATAATTTATGTTCATACTTTTTTTTTTTAACCTATTGGAAAAAAAAAGTCAAATATAATGATCTCCATGAATTTAACATCCTTCAACTTTCTAAAGTTCATCTTAGATCTCAAATTTTCTAAATTCTTGCCATGAATTTCTTTTCATTTCACTGAATAAGCTTGTAATATCTAAAAAAAAAAACATATGAAGAAGAACTAATATACACTGTAGAGTGTCAAGCTCACATTAAATGCCTAATGTTCAGTTTTCAGTTAAAATTCTATTGACACTGAGCTCCTACTTTTCTCTTGATCATTCTAAAATACCATGTTACAGCAGACCTCTCTCTTTGGCCTGTCTTCAGCATTCAACTAGTATGTCTTGCTATCATTTAAAGTGGTGTTCTCCAAAGCAACACGAGTTTATTATGGCCAAATTTTGTATTATGAGCAGTTCAGGATTTTATGGCACTGAGAATCTGTATGATTTAACTCTTTCTGGGGTTTTTTTTTTTGAGTTAAACTACCCCTGTGTAAGTTCATTTTCACAACCTATGTACCACAAAAAAAAAAAAAAATTAACATTCTGTGCGTCAAACTCTGTGATCTTCCTTTACACTATAGTGCTTGAATGAGAAGATTGTGACTAAGTTATGATGTCTGTGTTTTATAATAGTAGTAAGGAAGTACTTACTAGGAGAGTACTGTGATTATTTTTGAACGTGAACACCTACCAAGGTGATTCTGACACATTTAATTGCAGTGGAGCAAAATTAGCAATGTTGAATCACTGCTGTGCGTATTATGGGGAAATTTTAATTGCCAGCATTCTTCTTGGTCACACAAATTGACATTCTTTATAGATTTTGAATATTACATTATTTACTTATTTGTGGACACAAACGTTACTACAGTGAAGTTCTGTAGTGAATTTCTTTTAATTTCGAAAGCAAGTTTGATTTTGTAAAAGTGAATGGAAATTACTTTTTTTTACAGTGTTTTGTAATCATAAAGTTATAAATGGCATTTGCAGAGAGTAAACTGATGGTTTAAACTACTGTGGAGCTGAAAAAAAAGATAGTTGGTTGCACTATAATTTAAAAAAAGTTAGACGGTGTTGACAATCCTTCCAAATGTATACTGGAAAAATGTGTATCTGACATCTTCAGCTGGGAATGAAGAATGATCATTTTTGTGAACACCTTTCTTCTTACAAAACCATTTTATAAGTAGTACAGATATTACTGGATTTTACTCATATTGTCCCTATTTACCAAGTGCATAATTTCTCAGGCTTTGTAGAAGATTCAAACAATCACCAATGAGTATGTAATTCATTTTATGCTTAAAAAAATCTGGAGGTACTTTTAACTTGTTTATGCAGGAGTGTATTTCCCTTGTGATTTGAGTCCCTTCTTCAACTCAGTAGTCTCATGGCACTCGATTTGTTTAGAATAATGGGTAAGGGAACAGCATGTTTGAGTATTAGAGAGTGGTTTATCAGACCTGTGCTTTAATGACGTAAGTGAAGAGAATTTTTATAAATGTCCATTGTTGAATAGTTCCAGATTGGGAGTGCAGTGCCTTAAAATCCTTACAAAACTGTGATATATTTGTTCTCATTTACTCACCATTTCTGGTTAAATGGGCTACCTGTATGATTGTAACGTGGAACATAGGGATTAATAGGTAATACTAGTAGACTGAGTCATTTGTGAGTTCCATTTTATCTAGTAATCTGTGCTTTGTTATTGAGCACAAATTGAAATTTAAATGCTCATTTTAGGAGCACTGTGTGTCTTTTCCTGTGTTGCCTAGTGATTCTGATTTCATGTTTATTTTGATTACAGCAAACAATTCTACTCAACTGGGTTAGCTCATAGAGCATTTCAATTACATCTAAAATAAAATGAACTTTAAGAGGGTGCATTTGTTTTTTGCATGCTACCTGCTCTCTACAGTGTCACTTTTGTATGCCCTGAGATATTTAAAATAGAGACATCCTCAGAGTTTAGCATCTGAGAGCTTGTTGAACATTATTATTAAATATTTTTGTCCTTTTGGGTTACAGGTCTCTCTGTATAAACTCTTATTAATCAAAATGCAGCAGGAGTGCTACGCTGGAAGATGTTTTAAGTTGTCAATACAGCACTTACGAAAAGTTATGGAAATAATCCTGTAAAAAGTTAAAAGTGGTTAAACTTAATGGGGGCGGGGGGGGACGGGGACGGGGACGGACAGTACGTGAAGAGACAGCAACACCCAATGTAGCAAGAGTGCTTAACAGTATGTAGCAATGCAAGTTGTGTTTGTGGCTTTTAGATAAGTTGCAAGATAAGTTTCATATTCAAATTCAAGGGAAATATTTACCATCTTATACTAATGTGCTCAATTTTCATCTTTCATATATTTTCTTACTATGTCAGAAACTTAAAAAAAAAGAAAAAATGGTATACTTTTCTACTTTGCTATAGAACAGAACAGCAATTCTAAGAAACAACATAAACCTTTTGCATTTACATTATTTGGATCATATGTGTTTAAAATATAACAGTAACAAACGTAGTAGCAGGATGTATGGAAAAACAGCTTGAAATTTTTTAGTGTGTTTTCAGTTGTTCATGGTTTTAGTTGAATTCAAAGGAGCTTGTTAGCCACTTTATTTTTTCTTCTAATATACATTTTAAAATATACTCCAGTCCATCAATAATGCTGTGTTACCATTCTTATTCTAGTGAGGTGACTCAAGATTACAATTACTGAAATTTCTTTTTAGAAAACATTTTTTCTCCAAATGTCCATGTAATTTATGTTAGATCATTAAATGTACTCTTACCTCCTAGTTTACTATACGTCCTGCAAAAGGATTAAATCATCTATCTGTTTGGGCACAGGAAACACAGCTAAGGGCTCCCAAAAGCATACTATGAGTTCAACATGGAGCAAGTGAATTTTTCCTTGTTTCCATGAAAAAGGCAACATATCTTAGCTGAGCCTTAATATGTCATACAAAAGTGTTCCTGTCTCTCCCTTGCCAGAATAATTTGAAGTTTTGAAAATATTAAAGGGCAATATTCCATCACTGGATTCCAGTGAAGAAATTACAGAATATAGAGACAATACATGTACTATATGGATAGATTTTATTTTGCAATTATTTTTACTAAAACTATCTATTTTGTAATGTTTCAAGTATACGTCACTACAGACGAACAACAGGAGGTATTACAATATGGGCAGAAGAAATGCTGTCACATGCAGAGTTTTAAGGAGCAGTGGTAAAGAGTGACCACAAGTCAAGAAGGATATAATAACAGCACTTATTGAATTGATTGAAAAATATAGGGGGATATGCAAGAATATAATCCTTTGTAACCTGATTATGATACTTAATTTTTTTTTTCTCTGTTTAAAAATTGTCATAGCAAGTGGATGAGATTGCAAGCTTACTCACACTTATTAATTATACTAAATTTTTAGTTTTAATTAGAGTAGCTCTTTTGAGACTAAACCTTTTACCATTAGACCGTTTGAAACCTGTGAGATAAAAGGAAGAGTTCTTTCAGAATATTATTTACATGATTTTAATTAATGATTAAAATCTCCATGGTCATTTTTGAAAAAGAGCACTTAATCCCTTAACCGATTTTCATTATTTGCATTTTGCAAAAACATGTTAGCCCTGCAGGCTTATTATCTCTGATTGTTTTTCAAACCCAACTTATTTTTAGAGAATTTTATTTTGTTCCTGCTTCAAATCCCATTTCCGATCACAAAACCCGTTTCTCATGCAGAGTGAACTGATTGGTAGAAAAGTAAAGTTTGCTTCCTTTTGCCAAGACAGAACGTAGCCCTTGGCAAGGTTACCTTTGAAAACACTTTTTCATGCAGAGACCGTATACAAGCACTATTGCTGTTGCCAAGATCCTCTGACTAATGAAGGGTCGGAGTAATAGTGTATTCTTTCTGGTTGCTGGCAGCACATACATGTAGCATTTCTTCTGAGAAAAGGCACTCTAGCATTTCAACCAGAAGCTAGACGTTTAACCTTCTAGGAGGAAGGTCAGTGTTAGTTTTTATTGATAGAAGAGAGCAACTACATGGGAATATGAAAGATAAATTCTATGGCAAGCTGAAACTCTTAAAAACACCAGATTTTTAAATGATTTTTAATAAAAGTCAGTTTGAAAACCTTCATGTTTGCAAAGTTACTTCTGGGAATGTTGCAGCAGGCTTATGCTTAGTTTGTGTTCTATATTGATTTGGTGAACCGATTCCTAACTAGGAAGCATTAGCATTGTCATGGTATTGGCTGAATTGAAAGGTCAGAACTTCAGGAGTTCACTTACCGATTTTTTTAATTTATTTTTTTTTTCCCACTTAATGGAAAAATGTGTAGCAGAAAAGATGGACTGTTCCTCTTGTGTGCCAGTTGTGTTTAGAAACCCTGGCTATTAAAATCCTATTTTTTTCTAATGGGTGCTGCAAATAATCTTTTCTGTGATGTACAATGAGTACTCAGGCATATTCAACTCAAATTTTTAAATAAAAGCTTCCAATAAAACTTATTTAAAATTGATAGACTGTTAAGAAGCAAGGAATTTTTAAAGTAAAATTTTGGTTAAAATATTAAGTGTCTCACAGCTTGAGATATATAGGGTAAGTATACAAACAAGCAAATGAAAACAAGATGAGGTAAGTTACTTCAGGTAACCAAATTAGTAGCTGCTCTGTGGATGTCCTCAGGTGGTTAATAAAAGATCTGAACTCTCAGAAAGTTCCTAGTAAACTTCTTGTATATTACAATTCTTAAGAAACCATAGTAGTTTGTTCACATTGAGCACTCTTCAAGATGAGGGTCTCAGTTAACTTAGCAGCAGCACTCATGGTGATTAGAATTGGTTGCATATTAACAGCAGCTGAACTCTCCTTTTACAGCTGTGTTTTCCCCCGACTGTTAACTAATTTCTAGGAAGAAGTTCTGTGTTTTATGTCTCAGATTACATTTAACTGGTTGCAGGAGATGTTATTTTCCTTTTTTTTTCTTTTTTAATATTACTATATGGCAGAAAAAAGATTTTTTTTTTTAGTTGTCCCAAGTGTACAGTTCTAGACTTCAGCTTGATAGAACTTCTTTTGATTGCAGTAGTAGTCTTGATAACTTATTTTCATTGCAAATACATTTTTTAAAGTAACCAAAGCATCCCTGTCATGTCCCATAGACTTAAATAATAATTGTGCTTTGAAATTTACTCTTAAAATAGATTTTTGTAATGAATCTTTCTTCTTTTTTTTCAGTTGATATTTCACTTTTTAATTAAATCAGCACGGAATATGTAACCTGAGGAGTTCCTGTGAAATATAATTTTGATTCTGTACCTCTTTGAGTCATTACATGTATTTTGATTTTTGCTTTTGAATACAGATTCACTCACACTCTTTGGCTTGTTGTGAAGAAGAAACAAAATGGATAGACAAGCTAAAATTTTACCTTCTTTTAAATTGCCAACATAGTGAAAATGTAAACATCCCATCATACTCAGCTTACATACAGACACATAGTGAAATCAACTGAAAACAAGGAGTTACCATCATTGAATAATGGTAACCACCACCTGATAGTCTTGTGGGAATGTGCTTTAAGAGATGTTGTTAGGGGACAAAAAGGCATGCTAAAAGATACAGCATAGCCCTCCTTACGAGGGAAGTCTGTAGCTGCAATCCTGTTGAAAACAATAGTATATGTCACAACAAATCTGAAAGAGTTCAACTCTTTAAATTCTCTGATGATCTGTATCTGTATAAATTTATCTGTATAAATAAAACTGTTTAATTACAAGGTCACGAATTGGCTATTGTATTTAATACTTCATTGAACCATGTGCTATTGGTTTGAAACTGTCTTTTCTATGTTAACTTGACATGTGCATACCATAAACAGAGTTAAATGTGTCTAAAATAATTTTGAAGCTCTGCGTGCTAGTAACAATCTTTCTCATTAAATTGACTTGGGTTTTGACTAGCAGGATAATTATTCATCTTTTCAGTTTTTTCAGATAGAATTTGTTATATATTTTCAAAATCCATATATTTCCTTGCTTCATCATTAGTGGTGCAGCAAACATTAAGTGCTTGCTTACAATGAGTCATATATATTCTGTTACACGTATAAAAAATATACTGTAGAATCTTGAGCTTAGTATCAGTATCTTAACTTCAGACTTTAATTGGATGTTTACTCTTGGGGCATGAGGCTGAAGTGAACAACACCATAGTCTTGAGCAAAGTTAATTAATCTTTCTCCAGTTTTCTTAAGTCACTTCTGGGTAATTGTTGTGTAAATTGGACCCATTGCTACAGCTGTGTGATAAACAAGGTACCACCCATTATTGTTTAACATATGATGTACCACACACTTGATAATTCTCAAGCCTTAATGTGATAACCAATAAAATCTCTGCATTTATACAAACAAGTAGCAGGATGAGTTGATTATGTAGTTCCAGTCATTGAATTAGATACTAAATTTTGTCACTAAATGTTTATGGTAGTAGTTTTAGATTTTCAGTAAGTTTTCTCATACTGAGTATGCTACACAACAAGTTTTTATCAATCTGTAAAGCAAATAATTACCTAAAGATATTCCTCATCAACCACACAGAAAAAAAAAAAAAATTGTGCAATCCTAAGACTAAGGAAATCTGTTGGCAACTGGATAATTTGTTAGTTTGGAACTAAGCAGAAATCACTTCTCTTCATGACTGTCATTTCCCCACTAGCAAGTTGAGGTATGACCATCTCGGGTTCAAGCAGCAGCTTATCTGTTAATTGTTTAACAGAACCTGAAAGAGATTTGGACCACAGCCACTGAAATTACCCAAGTAATTACTCAGCTGATGAGGAATTCCTTATGTGAAATTGGTGGTCTGTCCTTAGGTATCAGTAGTTCATTTTTTTTACAAATTTCTTCTTGATGCTCCTCTGACAAATTCAAAACTCTTGGCTTTTACAGTTTCCTTACATTATAGTATAGAAGTGTACATGAGCAGATACTCTTTCAGCTGTTCACTTACTTATCTAGTGACCTTGTTTACCCTAACATAGCAAATATATGACTTGGAATAAGTTGTAGCAGTCTAACTAAAAAACTCAAGCAACAGAAAAAAAAACCACCGTAATTATTTGGTTCCTTATTTCACACTTTAAAATACAAAAGCAACATCCATAGCACTTTCTTCATCTACATATTGTAACATTTTCTGCAAGCTCGTTCAACGTAATACATTTCATAACAAAGGCAGCCAGTTAAACCGATGTGTGCAATGTTAAGATCACTGTTCTGAATTTCATATGGAATCACAGAAAATTTGATGCAGCAGGGATCTGTGGGGAATGACCTGGTCCCACCTGCTTCTGAAAGTTGAGTCTTAGTCAAGGGTCCTTAGATTAAGGGATCCTATCAAGCCAAGTCTTGAGTACTTCCACTGGGGGAGATTCCACTACTTTTGGGGAACCTACTGCAGTGTTTAAGTGCTCTCAGGTTTATCTTAATCTTTTCCCAGTGGGAGACTGAAAAAAATACAGAGGAAGGAGAGAGAAAGCTGTGAGTTTTATCTCATTCCCCACCCTTCCCCTACCCATTCCTCTGCCAAAAGAAAAGAAAAGTCTGAAAATGTAAAACTGTTAACAATTAGCTAAAATGCATTCCAGTGGAAGCAGGTTGTTTTAATATTTCACCCCTTGTGATAGGACGAGGGATAATGGTTTTAAAATAGAGGGAGGTAGATTTAGACTGGATATTAGGAAAAATTTTTTTACAATGTGAGTTGTAGAGCACTGGAACAGGTTGCCCAGAGAGGTGGTGGATGCCCCATCCCTGGAAACGTTCAAAGTCAGGCTGGATGAGTCTCTGAGCAACCTGATCTAGTCAGGGATGTCCCTGCTCCTTGCAGGGGTGTTGGACTAGATGACCTTTGAAGGTCGCTTCCAACTCTAACCATTCTATGATTCTATGATTTGGCACTACTTAAAATTGCAGCCAAGAAATGGAGCTTGGGTGTTGGTTTAGTCCTTTATGTCAGTAATGACAACTTCAATCATACTTCGTGTCATCTTTTAATTGTTAGTAATTCATCAAAGAAAAATCATTACTCTAAACTTTGAACAGCAGTTCTTCAGGGAATTTACTGAGATGTTCTCAATTTCAAATAGTATTGAATACCTCCTGTTCAAAAAGTAAACGTTAGGTCTTCTTCCGCTGTGTTTACAGAGTAGCAAAAAGTAATAATAAAATTTGAAAGACATAGGTCATAAAAACTGTTATTTTTACATTTCACATTGTTCAAACATAATTTCTTATTGCTAAACATATAATACAAATACAGCTTTTCTTTGAAAAAATAAAGTAGTTTTTCTGTATTTAAAAGCAGCAACAAAGGCCTTTAACAGAATATGCAATTTTTTACTGATGAAAGTCTAATTCTGTATTTTTTTTCTGGAAAGAGCTAATGTCTTAAGATTTGGTCGTTTAAACTTTTATCATGCCGAGTGAGTAAGACACCAATAAGCTGACTGTATATTAAAGTTGATTTGACCAGAACATTACAGTCTTTCTTATAATGCGTATAACATTTTCAATTTCTAAACTATATTTTTAGAGTGAAAACCCATTTATTTCTTCTGTGTGTTAATATTCATAGATATTTATTTACCAAATGAAGCAATACCAATACATTTTTTGTTGTTTTTAAACTTCATTTTATGAAAGAAAAATAATTTTTTTGGAGTTGGAAGAAAAATGTTACAAATACAGCTGGTATTCAGTAACTCATTTGGAAGAGTTTCATTGTTGAGCACTTTGGTGTTAGAAACCATATGCTTTTACATGGTATTCTCAAATGGCATTAGAGCTCAAGTATTTATAAAATAGGCTTAATGCTTAGAACAATTTAACATTACTTTTGAAGATGTTTTGGTTTTTAATAGAAAATTGCTTGTTAAGAAGTTGTGTTTTTATAACTTACCAGTCTTCTTACTCAATAATTTTTTTGCTACTCTAAACTATAACAAAAGTTTATTAATGAAAGCATTGGTTCATTTTATAAGCTTCTCTGTAAATAATCATCATGTGTAGAAGCCCTTGATCTGAAAGTTTATTTATTCTGTTCTAGCTTACTGCTTGATAAGCCCTCTCTCTGTAATGTTTTCTGAGGATTCTTGTTGCGAAGCTGCTTTTATTACAGTTCAGATGCCTGCTATGCTCCTACATTTTCACATAAACTTTTTAAGAGATTTTTCACAAGATAACTGACCAAAGCCTGACTAATCAAGTGCAATTTATGATGCTGCTTCTGAAACAAAGTATATACAACTCTGGAAGCTTGTCCTGACTTCCTAATCTCCAGATATATTCTCTAGCATTCATGTTAAAATTTTCTGGAAACTCTACATGTCCTTTTTAAAGCTTATGGATCCCTTGTCTCCATAGGGTGGTCTTAGAAGATTTTGTGTAATGAAATGGCATGCCACTACAACTTTTCTGCTAATTTTTCATACCTCAGCATCACAGCACTATGCTGGTCTTGTTCATCCCATTCCTGTTGTACTCCCGTACTCAGGCAAGTGCAACATACTCTAATGCACTCTCCACAGCACCACTGATATACCTTATTCTATTGCTTTCTCGGATAAAACCTATTGAGAACAGCCCAGTCATCAGTGTTTTCCCCCTGCAGCTATTTTTAGCTTGGATTTATATATTGTTAAAGAAAGGCTGAAGTACAAAATGAATTATAGCTGTTTATGGCAAGAGAATAAGTACTTTTTTTGTCAATTTATTACAAGAAAAAAAAAGAACACAGAGAAGTGTGAGTTCATTCCTTAGCAGGAAATGTGAGCAAATAATGGATAATTCAGAGAAAAAGGAAATATTCAGTGTCTTTTACAAGAATTATTTGGCTTTGAAGTCCTGCCTGAGCATAATTTTTTGAGTTTAGCCTGTGTCTTAGGTTGTTTTCCTGAATGGAGAAGCTTAGGGATAGGCTCAGGGACAAACTCCGATACTTTCAGTAGTCTATCAGAAGACAGCAGTTGAGACCAGCAGGCAGTGTGAGCTTGAGATCTGCACTTGCAGTGTATGAGCAGGCAGAAATAAGTACGAAGTTAATACAAGTGGTGAATATTTTGCACTGAATAGGCTAGTTATCGGGGAATGAAAGGCAAGATAAAAAAAAGTTTGGGAGTACCAATCATTGGCTGAGACTGGCTGTTGGGCTCTGACCTGATTTTGGATATTTACTCTAAAGGCAAATTCAGACCAAGGGCTTGGAAGTGTTAGGGAACCTAGATTAATGCTTAGAGAGTTTTCCTGTGGTGAGGTCTGTACTAAAGAGGCCACATGGTATGAACATGCGAGCAGCTGAGGTATACACAGTTTTGTCTCTGCCTTAGCTGCAGTTAGGCATTCTGTTAGTTTGTTTACACTGCATGAAAACCTTGGCTACCTGTCATTTTTATTTTGTGATGTGACATAGTGCTAGAATAATTTAGATATTCTTTCAGTAAGTTCTTATATGGTATATAAAATACTAGTGCAGTTTGTATTTGTATTTGGTTGCTCAGAGCCCCATTCAGCCTGACCTGTCCAAGGATGGACATGCAGCATCTCTCTGGGCAATCTGTTCCAGTGCTTTGCCACCCTCATCGTAAAAAGATTTCTCCTTATGTGTAGTCTAAATTTACCCTCTTTTATTTTAAAATCATTACCCCTTGCCCTATTGCTACAGGCCCTGTTAAAAAGTTTGTCCCCATCTTTCTTATAGGCTCCCTTGAGATACTGGAAGACTGCTATCAGGTCTCCCCGGAGCCTCCTCTTCTCCAGGCTGAATAGCCCCAACTCTCTCAGCCTGACCTCTGATTACCTTTGTGGCCCTCCCCTGGACCCTATCCAACAGGTCCATGTCCTTCTTATGTTGGGGGTTCCAGAGCTGGATGCAGTACTGCAGGTGGGGTCTCACCAAAGTGAAGGAGAGGGGCAGAATCACCTCCCTTGACCTGCTGACCACAGTCCTCTTGATGCAACTCAGGATGCGTTTGGCTTTCTGGGCTCCAAGCGCACATGGCCAGCTCATGTTGAGCTTGTCATCCACCAGCACACCCAAGTCATTCTCCTCAGGGCTGCTCACAATCCATTCTCTGCCCAGCCAGTATTTGTACTTGGGATTACCCATATATCCCCATATACGTCCCCATATATCCAGCCCCATGCCGTACAAGGATGATGGGTCCAGTTCCCCCCTAAGAAGAGCTGCTGCAGTGAGGATGGGCCTCACTGATACAGGCTTGGATATCTCCTCACAGGTTGGATGGATGCTGCGGATGTGGGGCTCTGATTCTCCTCATGCACCCACCCCTGCCTGGTTGGTGTCCTGAGAGCTGTGGCCCTCTTCTGGACCTGCTCCCAACAAGTCCATGTCTTACCTGTGCTGAGGGCTCCAGAGCTGGCCAAAGTACTGCATGTGGAGTCTCATGAGAGCGGAGTAGACAAGGAGAATCACCTCCCTTGACCTGCTGGCCACACTTCTTTTGATGAAGCCCAGGATATAGCTGGCCTTCTGGGCTGTGAGCACACATTGCTTTTCATCCACCAGTACCCCCAGATCCTTCTCAGCAGAGCTGCACTCAATCACTTCATCCCCCAGCCTCTATTGATACTGGAGATTGCCCCAACCCAGGTGCAGGACTTAGTCCTATTGAACCTGAGGAGGTTTGCATGGGCCCACTTCTTGAGCTTGTCCAGGTCCCTCTGGATGGCATCTCGTCCCTCAAGTTTATGGACTGCACCACTTGGCTTGGTGTCATCTGCAAATTTGCTGAGAGTGCACTCAGTCCCACTGTCTACATCACTGATGAAGATCTTAAACAGTATTAGTCCCAATACGGACCCTTGAGGGACACCATCTCCATCTGGATATTGAGCTGTTTACCAGTGCCCTCTAGATGGCACTATCCAACCAATGCCTCATCCCCCAAACCATCCACTCATTGAATCTGTATCTCTCCAGTTCAGAGAGCAGGATGTTGTGGGGGACTGTGTCAAAGGCCTTACAGCAGTCCGGGTCGACGACATCTGTAGTTCTTCCCTTGTCCACTGGTGTAGTCACTCAATCTTAGAAGGCCACTAGGTTGGTCAGGCAGGACTTGCCCTTGGTCAAGCCATGCTGGCTGTCTCAAATCACCTCCCTGTCCTCCATGTGCCTCAGAATAGCTTCTAGGAGGATCTGTTCCATCATCTTCCCAGACACAGAGGTGAGACTGACAGATCAGTAGTTTCCAGGGTGCTCCTTTTCACCCGTTTTTAAAATTGGTGCATTTTTTTTCTGTTTTTCCAGTCAGCGGGGACTTCATCTGACTGCCATGAATTTTCAAATATCATGGAGAATGGCTTAGCAACTACATAGCCAATTCCCCCAGGACTCTGGGATGCATCTTGTCACATCCCATAGACTTATGTATATTCAGGTTCCTCAGGTGGTCATAAGCCTGATCTTCTCTTACTGGATTTTGCTTCCCCAGTCCCTGTCCTGCAGTCCATCCACTCCAGAGGTATGGAAAGATGAGTTACCGGTGAAGACTGAGACAAAAACATTGTTGAGTACCTCAGGTTTCTCCCCATCTGTTGTTACCAGTTCATCAACCTTGCTCATCAGTGGGAGTACACTTTCCTTGACCTTCCTTTTCTGGCTGACATACTTGTAGAAGCCCTTCTTATTATTCCTTGCGTCCCTTGCCAAGCTCAGCTCCAGCTGTGCCTTGGCCTTCTTGACCCCATCCCTAGACAATCAGGCAGTGTCCCTATATTCTTCTCAGGATACCCGTCCCTTGCTTCCACTGCCTGTGCATTTCCTTTTTACCCTTTAGTTGGACCAGCAGGCCTCAACTCAGCGATGCGGGTCTCTCTCCTTCCTTGCCTGCTTTCTTACATCGGGGGATCGAGAGCTGTTGCGCTCTATGGAAAGCATCCTTAAAGATCTGCCACCTCTGTTCTGCTGCCTTGTCTGTGAGGGCAGTTTCCCAGGGGGGTCCTATTGACTAACTCCTTGAACAGCTGGAAGTTTTCTTTGCTAGAATTCAGAGTCCTAACTTTACTCTTTGCCTGAGCCGTTTCCCTCCAGACTGCAAACTCCACCCGTGCATGATCACTGCAGCCCAGGCTGCCTCCAGTCTTGAGGCACTGATTAGCTCACTTGCATTGGTGATCAACAAGTCCAGTGTGGCATCTCCTCTGATAGGGCTGTTTATCACCTGGCTTAAGAAGTTATCCTCAATGCATTCCAGGAATCTCCTCGACAGCCTACAGCTTGCAATGCCGTTTTTCGAACAGATGTTGGGGTGGTTGAAGTCCCCCGGCAGTTTAAGAGCCTGCGAGCGTGATGCCTCCTGTAGCTGGAGTAAGAAGGCTTCATCAATAGGCTTCCCTTGATTGAGTGGCCTGTAGTAACACCAACCACAAGTTCTCTTTACTGCCTCAGTCTCTAATTCTCACCTATAAGCTTTCCACCTGCTCATGGCTATTTGTCAGACAGCTCTTCACACTCATCCGTTTGTTGATGCCCAGGGCAATACCTCCACCTCTCCTTCCTCGCCTGTCCCTCTGAACATGCTGTAGCCATCGATAGCCACACTCCAGTTATGGGATTAATCCCACCAGGTTTCCGTAATGGCAACTAGCCCCAAAGACTCGTGCCTGCTGTACTGAGGCACTTGAGAACGCTGGGTGGGAAGGAGGGGATTTGTCTGTCACCCTGAGCGTGAACTTGCTTTCATTCATGCTTATCCTCTAAGCTACCTTCCACTGGGCAGGAGATGGGTAGAGGATACCCATGGTCTAGTTTTTGTTTTTTTTCTGGTGGCTGTTTCTATTTCTGTCTCAGGGAGGGCAGAGCTTGGCTCCAACAGCCTATAGCTTTGTCAGACTCCCTGATGCTCCTTAACCTGTCCACTTCCTCTCATAGCTGTCACCAGGCTGAGCAGATCATCCAGTGGGTCGCACTTCGCACAGCTGTTCCCACTGCTTCCATCTGTTACCATTGAAAGGCTCTGGCACTCCCTGCAGCCTGAGACCTGGACGGCGGCATGCTTCTGTGGGAGCTCCATATAACAACCTAGTATTCATTAATCTTCAATTTATTGCAACTTATAGTTTACAATTTTTTTTTCTTAAGTTATTCTCCACTCTATATTTGATCTGTTGATGATTCTGTAGAGGATATAAGCTATTATGGGAGCTATGTATATTTGACTGCTTCCAAGTGGAGGACTTTTCACTTGTCTTCATTGAATTTCATCATATCTTTTAATCATTTCTGTAACTTCTTGCTATCACCTTGAATTCTAATTCAGCCATCAAAACTACTTTTTGACTTAAAGAGCACCCATTTTATTCCATCGTATAGGTTAGTGCAAGGCTTTTTTATTGTTGTAATTGAGTTAGCCATCTGGCCATATGTGATTCTTTTAGTGAAATCTGAAGTAAAAAGGACATTTAATTCTGGTCTTTCAGCATCCCATGTTGACAGACTTCCTTAGCTATTGAATAATCTGGCAATCCTTCCCTTGGTCTTCCTGCAACTACTGAGCATACTTACTACATAATTTGTGGTGTTCTTTGTCCCTTGATAGTTTTGTTCCAGTTTGTGCCTGGTTCTTTTTTGATTTTGTCCCTATGCTGTCAATTTATTATGTTTACTCAGTTGACATAGTATCCATTTCTATATAATGACTTCTGAGTTCGAGATTGTGGAAGAGTTATGATTTATCCACAATGGCTTTTTCTTGCAGTTCTTCCTCATTGTGATAAATTGTGGTTGTTTGACCAGTAGTTTTCTTTCCCAAATGACTGGAAAGAAAGGAGGAGAAAGAGAAGGAAAGGTCACAGTTTAGTTCAAGACTAGAAATACTTGGAGTATAACTAGTTCATGGTGACTTTCATTTGACTTCTTATTTCATAATCTCCTTCATTAAGTTATCTTCAACTTTACATTCTCAGCCCTCTAGTTAAAATGTGTGCTGAGAAAGTCTCAGTTCTAGTTGCCTGCTGTGTCAAAATAGCCACAAGCACATTAAAAAACATTTGGGAATAGTCCGTTCTCTTCTGCAGTTGACTGAAATCTCAGGTTTCCTAATTCGGATCATCCTTTTCGTAAGAAGCCTGGCAGATTCTTCCCATGAAAATGCAAAGTCCTTGCCCAGTCTGATTCTGTACTTCAGAAGATTTCAACTGAACAGTCTTCGTAGTAGCTAGTGTTACTTCTTTTTTTTTTCAGTAATGATAAATATTTTTAGAGTTTGGAAATTACTTGTTCTCTTATAAGCTCAAAATGTTTTATTCAGGGAAAAAAAAACATGTATATTCACAGTTACTGCCATAACTTTATATGCTTTTAAATCCATTTGAGATACAACCTAAGATAATACCATAGCTTACTATGTACATATTTGTAATAATTTTTATCTTATGTACTTTATACCAGAGAAAAAGTATGATGATTAATCTTAAGAAAGGCATTATGCATCTTTAACGTAGTTTGTGTGTTAATGCGTTTTCTTTTTTTCCTGTAGGAGTAAATATAATAATTATCTCCTAAACAGTAAAAGAAGTCTTTTGTCAGTTACGAGATTATAGATAATTATTTTTTTTCCCACTCATGATTTCATAGTAGAATTTCTACTGGCATTTCTTGACTTAACATAGTGCACTGAGTCATTATTTTGCTAGGGTTTTATCATAGTGGCAAAACTTAAATTATTATAGTACACAATATATATTTAATTGCTTTGAGAATAAGCCTCATCAAGTTTTTATGAAACAGTGTCCTGGAGTAAAATGCTGTTGAGTTTTGAATTTAAAATATTGCTACAGAAGACTGTTCCATCTGAGTCTTACAATAAAACTTCTTCTTAATATCCTTATTTACAGGAATATTTTTATATATATATCCAGATACAAAACAGTTGTTCTTAAGTGGAAATTATTAATTATTGTAGGTTTTCTGTGATTACATAATACAGGATTGAAATAAGTGGATATCATTCTACTTGAATTTAGAGGCTGTTTATGTTATGAAAAGGATATCCTCAGGATGTTTTATGTATTACAAAGCATGGAATTAAATTATAAATTAAATAAAACCATTATATGTGCCTTAGTCACACAGTAGAACTGATCTGTCCAACAAACCAGTCAATATGGCTGAACACTGGTACAGTAAGTGTTTTTTAACTAAGTTATACATATGTTTCAAACAGTAACTCAGTTACAGCATAATAATATTCTATGCTTTTATTTAGGATAATGCAAGTTCCGTTTTGTTAAGCTTTGTGAAATTAGGAATTAGAAATTACAGAGACTGGATTTTAAAAATTCATTTAATGTAAAATTTGGACTGTTTTACAGTTCAAAAACACTGCAAAGGACTAAAATTGTGTCTGTATATTCTTATATGTATGTATACAAGCAGAAGTTTAAAACAACGGCCAGTGGACTGCCGGTGATTCAACATACTTCTGCAGCCTGCTTTCTGAAGGAACTTTTTGTCTGCTAGTGACAGCATCCCCCTCAGAGAAACTGCTTCCCAGGTAGGCAGCGTGGGAGGATCGCTAATCAGGCAGGAAGGGATGTCGCAGAGCTGTACAGCAGCCTTGCAGCCTACGTGAGCAAGGCTCCATTTGCTGCAGGATGCAGAATGGGGCTCTCTGCAGCAGTCATGGGGCAGCAACCCAGGACCTCCACGAGGGAGAGGTGCTTTTGACACAGCAAGGGGGCACCGTGCTACAGATTTCCACACTATAATGGGTTTTATCTGGAGGTGAAAATGTATCATCACTGACTTTTTCTTACCAAAAACATTTTTGGTTACTTTGAAACCAAATACAATATGTTCATACTGTTATTTTATACTGCTTCTAACTTTGTTGTTAGCTTTAAAGATCATGCAGATCTGGAGAGAATAAAATTTGAATGGTGAATGGTTAGGATAAAATGTACAGAAAGACAGCAAGGCACACGCAGAATTTTTGTTTATTCAAATGTCACGATGATGATTCAAATAGTTTCAATGTAGTAAATAACTTCAGTGTGTTCTGTTGTAACTATATGTATGTCTTTATAAGGAGGCAAAACAACCCTGGGAGCTAAGTAAAACATATCTCAGTTAGGCTGTTAGAATTTGTATTGAGCTTGTAATGGGGAACATCAGGTTCAGTGATGCTGTTAGTGAAGGAGCAGAGGTGTCCCAAGATGCTGTCGGCGTAGGCAGGGAGGCTGGCACAACATGCTTCTGTTAGTCACAGGTGTACCAGCCCCCCACTCCCCAGGGCTTCAGAGCTGTGCTTCCAGACTCTCTGCCCTCCTTTCTTCCACTTTGTACTGAGTTTCCCATAATAGCTCCTGCCTGTGTGAGAGAACCTCCCCAGGTCAGTGTCATGCCTATCTTGTGCTAAGCCAGTCTTTAGAGTTTCTATGGAACAGTACTATAGGGAGCAGTCTTCCTTTTATCCCTCTTTAAAGCTTCCGGGGCTAAAGCCTTGCCTTGAAGGGAATCCGTTCCAAGGCTCTTACTGGGTTGTGGTGTTCACACAACAGAACTAGAAAGAAAAAAAAAAGGAAAAAAAAAGTTATAAAAAATGATTTAAACTGTAATAAACAGGATGATAGAGGGCAGAATCACTGTGTTTGTTATTATGGTGTGCCATAGGTGCATAGTAATAAACAGGATACAGGTGTAGGAGTCTTAATATGATATTTACTATGAAGTTTCATTTATTTTGTACTATAGCATAATTTTGTATTCAGGAACCCCTTCAGAGACATTACCTTCAAACCTTTAAATTTCTGTACACAATGAGGTTAAAAATAAAAATAATTTATTGCTATAGTTATTAAATTTATAATGCTTCAGGTATCCCTGGAACTTCCTGTACCATTGCCTCATAAGTATATAGCACTGATATATAGCAGTAAAAAAGGAAAAATAAAGTAATATTATTTTCTCCAGTTGAAGGCAATGTAACCATTAAGACAATCTGCCTCAAAGGTTGTACATGTTTCTCAGATATGCCACATGAGTTACACATACATACTGTGTTGAACGTGTTTCTGCAGAACAGTAAAATATTGATTTTGCTTCTGGCTTCCTAGGGATTGACTTTTCATCCCCCAAGTTAATGTTAAAAATAATATTGGTTAAAGGCCATCTCCTGGTCTCTTATTTTAATGGTACATCCGGGTATGCCAACTTACACTTTCAGTGTCTTAGTTGCAGTATGGTTACCCCTGTCTAAAATATTCATCAGGTAAGTCACATCTAACCCTATACTAGCAACACAATAGTCTGTCTTCTTTGATGAAATACAAAATTAAAACCATTACTCAAGACGGAGCTATAATAACAGCATGTATCATTTGACATAAAGTGCTCAAACTTTGTAACGTGCAGAAGTAATATCCCTCTTTGGTCTTCATTTAACAATTCCGTGCTTTCACAGGCTTTTCAAGAGAACATTTTAGACACTGGAAGTGCCTGGAAATCAAATCTTTATTAAATATTTAGGGGGGAGGACACCTAATGACTTCTAGGGGACTCTGCAAAGAGATTCAGTATCCATAGAGTGCACTTAGCATTGTTTGTTGTTGTTATTGTTGTTGTTATTAATCATTTAAGTGCTGGCAATTTACTCAGAGCTGTACAAGACAAAAAAAAATACTATTTCAGCCTTTAAAAACTTTGTCTCAATCGAACCAATGGGTAAAGTACACTAACTCACTACTGAACAGACGTTTCTGAAAAGCAAGGCTGGCCACTGAGGAGAGCACCTTTTCGCGTTGCCTCTTCTTTCCCTCTGCCGGCCGCTCTTACCCGCCTCGCGAGAGCTGGGGTTGCTGCATGAGGCAGATGCGTTATGTTGGAGACGGAGTAACGAAGGCCGCTAACATTTACAGTAACCGAAGGGACAGCTGTTTTGCTTTTTTCATTTCCTCTGTGTATCTTGCAGAGGAGGCCTGTGTACCCAAAAGCTTCACGGGCCTAAGCTGAGTCAGGCCAAAAGAAAATGGGGCCAGAGTTCTCTGTGAACTGGGCACTTTTGGACTCCCTTTTCTACCGTAATAGCAGAGTTCAGTTGTTTCTTTTTAAGAGTTGATACATTTAGTATGCTGTGCATACACTGGCAGTTTTGGGGGGGCAGGCGTGAAAACAGGAGAGATGGGCTGGTTGGCACACTGGTGCAGAGTTGTCATTGCATACATACAGGGCGATATGGGAGAGACTGATGAGACCTTAAAGAAAGAAATACAAAAAAAGATACAGTACCCAGTGCTGCTGAGGACAAAAATATATTATTAAGTATTATTTTTAAGAGCTGTTCAACATCTAGGCTAAATAGATCCTTGTAAGGTTTTTTAAAAGACAAAGCAGACTAAAATTATGAGGAGGCTTGATTTGAGGGGCAATAAAATTTGACAGAAAGTGGCATGTTGTGGCATGTGTGTTTCAAATAGTTAGGTGGGAGTGATACCAAACAAGCGACTAGACATTTTAACAGCATATATGGATAGAGGAGATGGGGACGAGATAGCATTGAATTGAAACCTCTGACCTTAAATAATGAGGAAATGGTGCAGAATAAAATATTATTGTCTCTCTTGAATAATATTTCTCTAAATTCAGGCTTCTGTTTTGCAAAATAAACTGGCAAAGGAGAAAGAAAAAGAGTGCAGAAGGAAGTTTAAGAATCATCAACATGTGAATGAATTTATGCAAGAACAGAGGATAAATTGACAAAGAATTAGAAATAGGAACCAACAGTAAAATAAAATTAGAGGAAAGAGAAGGCTTCAAAAGATAGGTCACTGAAATCCCAATGCCAAGAGGTGCTCAAAACCTTTGGAGAAAAACATGACTGAGAACAAAGTGGCCTCAAGGATTTTCTAGGATAGGGTAAAAGGAGCCTGTGAGTACTTCACTTCAACTAAGCTGGAAACCAAGCATGCTAAGTTGGATTGCAGGCAATTCAAATGAGAAGCAGTAGCAGATAAAGAGGTGGATATTTGTGTATTAGCTCTTGCACGTAGCTCCTCCAAGCAGTGTTCATGAACTCAAACAATTGTGTATATTAGGTCTTTTATGTTAATTAGGAATTGGTTATGGTTTACTAGTGTAGTGCTGATTTGTGACTCAGATATAATTGTATAACAAATCTGTGTGTTTTAATACATATATGTCAGTTGGAAAAAGAAAGACCTTAATTTAACTAAATCAATATTATATTTGCAGTTTAGTGCACAGTTACTTCTGGGTTTGACCATTATCTGATTTTTCAAATATTATTTAAAAATAGAAAGCTTTAACTTTTTAGCACCAATAGATTCCTGTTTCAGTTTATTACACATTTCCAGGGAGTTTAATGTTGAAGAATGTTTACTTCTTTAAAAACAGCTACACTGATCTTTTTTTTTTTTCAGTTTGTGAAAGAGAACAATATCCATAGATTTGAACTCTGTCTTGAATTTGAACAGTGCAAAGTTTTACAGGCGTTAAATGCATTTTTAAAAGCAGCATCTGAAACCACACATGTAAAGTATGTTCACTTCTAAAATTAAATAATGAAAATCTTAGTTTATTGCAGTTTTTCACTGCAAATAAAACAGTAGCATCAAAAACTTAAGTATAATATTTTGCCTCAAAGTTGAAAAAATGTAATATGTCATGCTAGTTATGTAATATAAATTTGTACCTTCATGTACATGGAGTAGACTTTGGAATACGGTGGGAAAAACTATGGAAAAAAAAAATGGAGGGTGATAATTTTAGTCTGAATATCACCATGATAACTAATGGAAGATGAGGTGCTGTTCATTACGCTACCTGTAGTTTATCTGGCCATTAATATGTTGCACTTTGCTAAAGTTTATGGAACTGCTTTTGCTCCCAAGTGTCATTTTGCATTATAAGGAAAGGAAGGAAGAAAGCAGTTACTCAGTTTTAAGAGACGAAATTAGAAATCTTTATGAAAATTATAGGATCATAAAAACATAAATCTGGAAGACTAGTAATTTATTTTTAATTCATTCTCCCTTCTGAGGCAATTATCAAGTGTACTAGGAATATTCGTCACATAACTATGTCTAACCTCTTATAACCACACTGCTTCCTAGGAAACCTGTTTTAGACAGTAAGGTGGTGGAATATAAGCAGAACAGTCTTTGCTGTAAGTGATTTCTTTTCCTTCCAAAGGTCATGGAGAACAAAATAGCAGTGTCTTTTTTAATAGCTACATTTGAGATATTGGAAATCTGTTGTTACATATCTCCATCTTTGCCTTTGTATCAGACCACCTAAACCCAGTAATTTCAACCTGTCATTTAACTGATAATCTATCTGGAGCTGATTCTCTGCCCAGCCTGTATTTGTATATGCATCAGGGCAGTCCCAAGCACAAATCCAGGCTGGACTGAGAATGAATCAAGAGCAGCCCTGAGGAAAAGGCTGGGGGTGCTGGTGGATGAGAAGCTCAACATGAGCCAGCAATGCGCGCTTGCAGCCTAGAAAGCCAACCGCATCCAGGGCTGCGTGGCCAGCAGGTTGAGGGAGGTGACTCTGCCCCTCTACTCTGCTCTTCTCTCATGAGACCCCACCTGGAGTACTGCGTCCAGCTCTGGAGTCCCCAACATAAGGACATGGACCAGCTGGAGACCGTCCAGAGGAGGGCCACAAAGATGATGAGAGGGCTGGAGCACCTCTTCTGTGAGGACAGGCTGAGAGAGTTGGGGCTGTTCAGCCTGGAGAAGAGAAGGCTCCAGAGAGACCTTTTAGCAGCCTGCCAGTACCTAATGGGGGCCTAGAGGAAAGACAAGGACGGACTTTTGACAAGGGCATGTAGTGATGTGATAAGAGGTAATGGCTTTCAACTGAAAGAGGGCAGATTTAGATTCAACCTAAGGAAGAAATGTTTTACTGTGACGGTGGTGGTGCCCACCCAGATGTGGGCAAGCCATGTGGATGCCTCATTCCTGGATGCGGTCAGTACCAGGCTGGATGAGTTCTTTGCGTGACCTGTTCTAGTGGAAGATGTCTCTGCCCAGGGGGAAGGGGCTGGAACTAGGTTATCTTTAAGGTCCTTCCCAATCCAAATCATTGTATGATTCTATTTTGTCCATTTTGGAAATAGCTCTCCTGAGCTGGAAACAGAAGGCAGTGTGAAACAACTCAACAGTAGAAATCACCTCTTGTGCCTCACACATTTGATTTTTAATAATACAATTTATACAATACTGAATGAGATTCACTTACATCAGACTGTTGACTCTGGAGTATTCAATAATAAGTTTAAATATTCCACCAATCTTTGTTCTGTTTGCTTTTATCTTTACCAAAGTGCGAACAACAAATCCCTGTCTGTTCTTTTTCTCTACTTTAGTCTGCAGTGGGATCTAAATTTGTGTATATTTAGAAAGAAAAACAGATCTTGAAGTCAAAATTTGGTTTTATATTATAGTATCATAAGTAATAAATTATTTTTAATTATAATAAATTATTTTTAATTAGTAGGGGCTTGCAAATGCACTCCTTGGTACTTCTGGGCATGGTTTGAGATATAGGAAAAGTGCTTTTTTTGTAGTTTTTTTTGTCCTGTGTAAAATATAATATTTAACTCTATAGCCAAAAAAGGGAAGAATGTGATTAATGGAAGTTTTGTTGTTGATTGCTTATGAGGGGTTGTGTAAGAGCAATTTTTGGAAGATTAATGTAATAGAGCATGACTATTGTCTAAGTAGTTTTTTATAAGAAATGTTGAGACACATAGTTATTAGTAGTATATTAAACGTATTAAATATATTCTGCTACTAAGGGAGTAAAACACTCAGCAGTGCAGCAGTAATTGGTTGTGAGGAAGTGCAGAAGGAAACTCAGAAATTCTGGTGATGTTTTAATATTTGCAATATGAAATGCAAATACCTCTCCTTACAGAGAGAAAACAATAAATTTCTGGGAAAATCAAAACCAAGTGAAAAACTACTCTTGCTTTTAAATTACTGAATTTAAATAAAATTTAAAAGTTGAAGTCAGAGCTGGGTTAAGATAGGAAAACTGAAAAGACAATTTGATTGCTCAGCTCTGATAAGAATTGAGAGTTCTGCTGAGCCAAAGTCGTCATGCCCGAGATCGTCTGCAAAACAGGCGAAAAGGTGCGCTTTCTCATCAGATAGCACCAGTTCGGGCTTATCAAAATCAAATTAGCAAGCAGGAAGCCAGGATTCAAGCACTCTTCGTTGCATTTGTACTTTTAGTTCTTCACCTGATGTGTGTCTTTGAGTACTAGTCATGAAAGCATGACGATTTGCAACTAAGTGGTTGAGAAGTCTATATTTATGTGATACAGTGCCATGCTCCAGGTAAGCTAGGTCATGTCCTGCGTTAGCGCAGCCCTACTCTGTGACTCGTCTGTCCTACTGAGGAGCGTTATCTGCATCTGCACAGCACCGCATTGTGCTGTGCCAACGGTAGCTAAATATTTTTTTTCTTTGTGAATTAGGAAGATACACTGTATCTATACATGCTGAAGTATTCACAGAACTCAGTATACGTTTAATTGAGTTTTTATTGTTTATGTTTTATTAGGAAACGATTTGGTTAAGACCTCAGGGTTTTCTTCTTTCCTGGCGGTGCGTAGGAAGCTACGTTTGCATGAGCACTGGATTTGGTTGAAGTGCACAAAACATTTTCTGACCATTTCTAATGTAGTTTATAGTAATTTTTGCTCTTGATTTACATTATATATTCACAGTTAATTTTAAATAGCTTTATTTCTGGTGCAAAGATGCGTATAATTGCATTTCAAATAAATCAGAATAATTTGAGATGTATATTTCTATGTGATTGTGTATCTGTACATCTCTCTAAATACATTTTAACATTTAAAGTCTCCCTCTCTTTCCTAGGCTGAAAAATACAATCCATAGAAGTGTTCAGCCCAAATTAAGGAAATTATGTCGTACCAAGTTACATGATGCATTGAGATTGCTTTTCCTGAGCAGAACCACTATGTATGAACTTAGAGTTACTTAGATTTTCTTAGAACATATGTTTTCTCCAAATAGGGAGGGAATAGAACTGCCTGTTAATCAAAATTTGAACCAATTTTCTTTTGAATTATTTTTTACCAGTAGAAGTACTGTGTTCCGTTTGGTGTTCATGATGTGAAAGAAACGCACACAAGAGAAGGAATTGTCTTTCAGACAGATAAGAAAGCTGAGATGGTTTATGGTTAACATTTTACTGGTGGAATTTACGAAGTTAGTTATTTAATTGATTTGTGATCCTTATCAAGTTTTGAGGACACATGTGGTTCCTTGTTGGAGAAGATCATGTTAAGAAGCTCCAAGTTCTTTCAGTATGTTCTTGAGATATGTCAGATTTACTTCTTACCTTAAAAATTTTTCTATATTTTTTATGCTTCGTGTACTATCACTCAATATTGACACCCTGGCAAGTTATTACCTTGTGTTCTGTTTCTGATTTTCTGATTTGCAGCATTGGAAGGGCTGTAGTGATGTAATTCTTTCTGTGTATTGCTGCCCATAAATGTTTTTGATAACAATCAGTTTAGACACTGAAATGGGTACGGAAGGGGCACTGTATTGTTGCAGTTGTAGGTGATCTCTTCTAGGATTGCCAGAGGACAGGTAAATTGCTGGAATTAGCAAGCGTGTCTGCTTTCTTGTATTGTTGACTGGAGATTGTAGATTCGTCTACAAATCATGTCTGTGGAAGGACAGGGAGTTACTTGGATTTTATCTCATTAAGTCTTGTTTTGGAAGTTAATGGGAAAGTACTCGTGATCCCTAAAAAAGTTCCTGTGCATGATTCTGCCTCATGATGCATGTTTTTCAATATTAAGATTTAAACAAAAAATAAACACATGTGAACTATGGTGATTTCAGTATAAATGATTTTACTGTGAGTTGAATGAAATGCAAGCAGAAATTATAATTAACTACAAAGATTTAGTCCAGGCAAGAGTGAAGCTGGATATAAAAGCAAGCACAAGGCAAAGCAAGACTTAATATTCTTGAGGTATTTGTCTGCCATCATTGTCCAGTTCAAACTAATTTACTTAAAGAAATCAGTAGGTTACAAGCTGGTAAATGAAAAAACTGTAATCTTTCAACTATTCAGTAGTCTGTAACACTAAACAAATATAGTATTTTATGATACAGCATTTTATTTAAAATTCTGTTATATAGTATTTTATTTTAAAATGGGAGGGTGGTATTTGCACAGTATTTATAAAGCTGTGAGCGTTAACACAGCTCACAGTGAGGTAGATTCAGATTAGATAGTAGGAAAAAATAAGGGTGGTAGAGCACTGGAACAGGTTGCCCAGAGAGGTGGTGGATGCCCCATCCCTGGAAACGTTCAGGCTGGATGAGGCTCTGAGCAACTTGAGGGAAGGAGATGTCCCTGCTCCTTGCAGGGCCCTTTGAAGGTCCCTTCCAACCCTAACCATTCTATGATTCTATGACTCTATGACAATAGAAAAGCTTCTTAATTTCCTGTATTCATTTATTTGTTTGGTGTGCCAGGGGTGGTACCTTTGTGGTGCTGAGTGCAACTATCCTCCTTATACTTACTTTATCTTGGAGAAATCTTTGGGTTTTTTGAAACAGAGATAAAGTAGTATGAATGCCGATTTTTAAAAAATAATTGCAAATGTTTGTTTGCATGTTTATTCTTTGTATTTTCTTCGTGCTTGGTGTTTTGTTAGCTGGTATTTTTTTTTAAGTCATCGTCTTTTTCATAGTTCTTTCATAGTGCATTTTCTCTTCAAATTAAATGTTTTTAAATATTATTGATGCAGGAATTAAATTATGTAAATAAATACTGTATTAATGAAACAGGTTTGCAGATAGTAATCATAATAAAATAGTTCAATTAGCATTAAAGAATCAAACAGCTGTAGTATCTACGTCTTATCCAGTAGCTTTATTATTATAAAAAAGGATTAAAGCGTCCTGCATGGTATGGATTGCTTATAATGTCTGTCATTAAATACCTCAAAGAAAACTTCCAGCTCCTACTCAATGAGATTACTTTAGAACTAACATCTGTTAGAACACAGCTTTATAATTTAATGCACACACTCAAAAATACTATCATGTTTTCATACGTATCAGAGCATCATATGTATCACATACATCAAAAAATATAGTTAAGATTTTAAAATATTTTTTGTGTTACCTGGAAGAGCTAATCTCATACATTTCTCAAGGTTCATTCTAATTTACGCTCTTTTTTTGTGTCATATAATCATAGTTTTCTATAATTCATATCTTGTCCTTCTTTCAAGGTACATTTACAATTATGATAACGTAAGAGAGGATGCAGCAAGTAGTTATTTTTTGATCCTTTGTACATTCTTTTATGTCTCCAGCTTAAAGTTTTGATTAGTCCAATAATACATTATTGGTCTTTCTAAATGGGAGCATAAATAACACTTTGAGTCTACCATTTAGTTTTTGTGGAATTTCAGTTATTAAAAAATGCATTTTTATATTAATTAATTGCTTTCTAATCAAGCCATTATGATCAATTTACTCAAAATATTGAATGGGAAAAAATTAGGATGAATATATGAAAATATGCTTTCTATTTTTCAGGCAATTCAGGAAGTTAAAAAAATGACCTAATTTAGTCTTTTCTCACAAAGTGAAAATGGTTGTTTTAAGAGCAGCAGCTATTTTGTTCATGAAAAAGGACATTCAAGTTTGTCAAGACATATTATACATTGTTTGTTTTGTTATTTTTTTTTCCTTTTAACACTTTTGTATTGATGACCAGATTATATCTCTCAGGTGATCACTTGGACCACAAGAGTCATGTACCCTGTTTTTATTGAATTTTATACTTGTTTCTTCTTTTATTGCCTTTGCATTATCTGTAAGCTATTAAGAACATTTTAAGATTTGAGCACAGTTGTGTCATCTTCTGATATTGGATAAAACCTCATACATGGTGACAGACAGTGATGTCTGGAAATTGCTTTGTTTTAGTGTATCTAATTTTCTTCCCTACATGATCTCTAGCTATTTTTGTGGCCTTTACCCCCAGTAACTCACACTAATATTCAAAGGGACAGTTTCTGAATGCTGTTGCTAGCCCAGCAGTCTATGAAAGATATATCTGGAGTGTAGGATTGCGGGTTTTCTGCTATTGTGCCAGGAATTTGTAATGATGTGTTGCAAGGCGGGGGTCTAAATAACTTTGTTTTCTGAGAATGGAGAACTGAACTATATAAAAATTTTTCTTTTTGATGTCTAGTGTATGAGCATAGAATCTCAGTGTAGATCACCGTATGTGCTTGCGCTTCCAGTGGTGCTATTAGCTTATATAAACTCATCAGTTTACAAAAGCCTATATACTGGCCTTCTTAGATTCTTCAGTTTGATCATGCCTCAGTACTGTTTTATTGTACTGTGTTCTGTAATGGCTTTCATAGCTGTTTTGTAATAAACTAGCAATGGAAAAAGGAAGAGTGTTGTGTAAATTAAATTATTTTTTTTCTTATGTTGACTGTATAAACCAGTATTAGCCAGTATAATCTGTTTTAACCAGTACAATCTCTGTGGCAAGATTGGCCCTTTGTAATCTGTCCTGTCTCTCGGGCAGAAAATAATTGCATTGTCTCTTGACCAAAAATGGAGATGCGTCACATTTAAACCTGGTTACCCTTCCTCTTCATGCTTTATATGTTTACATTTTTAACAGCTGAGAAAACTGAATGGAACTACTGTTTTATTTCAGAATTCTGTTTTCCACTTTCCTGTGCAGCTATTTGATGGTGCTAGTGATGAAGTTGAAAGGGCAACATTTCTCAGATCACAGAAATTAGGGAAGGAACATACATGTTTGAGGTTTATTTTAAATGTGACCACACATAATATGTCCTAGTGGAAGTTATTTCTACTTTCATTTATGAAGCAGATACTGTATTGCAAAATGTCGGTGTGTTTTCAGGGGTTAAATCTACACACTATTAAATGGGCTACAGCAGCTTTCACAGATGCATTAATTTAACAAATGCACTTGTGGTTAACTGCTCCCTTGACAATAAAGGGAATTGAATCACCAAGCCCCAGAGCTAAAAGCCTCTCCAGGTTTGGCCAAATAGCCAATGCTTTGTAACAGAGAGTTTCAGCAGTTCATAGCCTCTGTGTATTGAGACAAAAAGGGACTTGTATTACACACTCACTGTTGGAATAGATGTCCACTTATACTGGAGCCATGATGCAGACAATCGCGGAGACACTGGCTTGTCTGAGCGAGGGAATGACTCTGATAGTAATATGACAGCCATCGTAGTATGGCCATCGTACTATGGTGGAACGGTCTTTTGGTGACAGTGTTTGGCAGTGGCAAAACTTACTCACGGGTGGAGCTTTCATGCACACCTGGTGGCAGCTAAATACACTGTCCAGAATATCCTTTAAAGACCCCTTCCAGTCAGCCAGGATGTCACATTCAGGCATCCTAAAGTATTGTTTGGCATGTCAGCTTCACCTGCTAAGGCCTTCTGTGCATAGTTTTTGCAGCGATTCTTGAAGTATCAGAGAAGCATTACTGGTTTTGATGAAGTCAGTGAATGCTGGGATTTCTTTAAGTATTTCTGTGGTAAGTTTGCCATGATGTACTGAATTACTTCACTATAGAGAAAATTTCTGTTTTGTCAGCTTTATCTGGCTTTGGGCACTTTGGGATTAATTTTAAGTAGTAATGGTGTATTTAAAAAGTGCTAATTTATTGGGTAAATGTCGAAAATGTATAACAGGGTGTAACTCACCATTTTTAAATTCCTTTGCATTTTGGTAAATTAATTTTGATGGTTGATTTTAATGGGAGAATAGAGCTTTTGAGGAGGGAGAATAGGCTAGCAACATTTCAGTGTGATAAACCAAGTGGGGTTCATGCTAGATTTTGCTGCTTAACTTTTAACGTCATTTTCAAAATATTACACATCCTAGGCCTCAATATTGTAATATTACGCATATTGTCTTCTTTCAAAGAACAGATTTACACTTGGCACCTGTAGTCTTCAGGGAGCACAAACTTGGATGCTAATAGTGGTGGTAGCTTTCGTATCCGAAGACTTACTTGTATAGCTGGTATTTGGAGGAGTGATTAAGGGTAAGAACCTGTGGATTGATTGTTTCTCTGCTCCTTTGAAAGTGATGCATTGTATGCTATTTTTTCCAGAAAGCATATTAGATCTGGGCTGTGTGCATTTTGTTCTGATACATTTTTATTCTTGCAGTTTTCTGTAAAGAGGATAACATAGTTTTTGATGGCTGGTATTTAGGGATATTTTATTACTTCAGCTTGGATAATCACAGCTATAATTTCACATTGTTCAAAATTTCTTCTAAGTGGCCTTACTAGTCTCCTGACAAGCTTTATTCTTCAAATTTTCAAGGCAAGGTGGTTGATTCAGCTGCACTTTTAGTCTGCATTACTGAGGATTTTCTGTAGGTTGTCCAAGACTCATGAAAGAAGAAAACAGTTTTTCTCCTCATGTCAGATCTGGGCATTTGATGGCTTTTGTCTAAAGTATTAATGGATGGTTTGACAGCCAAAGGAGTTATTGTGGACTCCATATTCCTCTATGGAAAGAGCCACTTGATTGTTCTTTAGGTTCCAGCTTGTTAGAGTACAGATAAATAGTTTGCTCATCTCAGTATGAGGCTGGATGAACTGTATATTTGTTTTCACTGAGACAGAGGAAACTTGTTTATCATTCATCATGAGTCTGAACCAACAACAAAGTAAATCCACGAGACCCTGGAGGTCAAATTGCAGCATTCTTTTTATATGTCTGGCAGGAAGACTTGTCAGCAGTTATCTTCCCCATCTTTCTACTCGAACCCACTTTATATCATAGGATCACAGAATAGAATAGCTTCTTCTAGAGCTCGTTTAGGAAAGGGCAAACTGCCATGTGGTAAGGTGGGAAGAAAAGTAGGCTCTGTAGTGTGTTGATCAAAAGCTGGAAAGAGCCACTGTTTGGGTTTGGTTTGGGGTTTTTTTTATGTTTTTGACCGATTAGCATGGCCAAATAGTTGAAAAAAGTAAACGAGTGTCATTCAGCTTGGCTATAGGTTTGGGAACTTTTGATGCTGGTGGAAGCAGATATTAATCGAGGATCCTCGTTTTTCTAGTATGATTCTTAAATTGACTGAGATCTCTGGGTAAAGGCCACGGGTCCTTTATTTGTAATGCAAATGCTGATTATGCTTGACTGTATATACTATTGGTTTATTACAGTTTGTCCCGTATTTCTGTGTAGGTGTTATAATTTTTTCTGCTACCAAAGTTAATCAGTGCTGATACATACTATACCTTGATAAGTACTATCCCTTGTTTTCTACCCTGTAGATTTCTGTACTCTGGACTATTCTTACACTTTATGAGCTGACTGTGTTTGTCTGAAGCCATTGTTGCCCTTTCTGGTAATGAAAAGTAAGAAATACAGGGAATCAAACTAAAAGAGACACTTAAACAAAGGAAGAAAACAAAGAGCTAAGGTATGCACATGACATGCTCCCTGCCCTGGTTTGTATGCCTGTCATAGTTCAGCCCCGCTCGGGACCAGACTACGCAGTCTCTCTCTCACTCCCCCCACCCTCCGAGAGCGTAGGGAGAAATAATATAAGAAAAAAGGCTCAAGGTTTGAGATAAGGACAGGGAGAGATCCTTAAAGTTACCGTTACAGGCAAGACAGACTCGACTTGGGAAAAACTATTCATTTATTAATAAAAACAGCAGGATAATGAGACAGAGAACAAGATAACCTCCCCCCACCCTTCCATCTTCCAAAGCATAACATTATCTCTACCTCCTTCCTACCTCTGAGCAGCGGAGCAGGGAGAAGAGGGAATGGGAGTTACGGTCAGTTCATCACACATTTTACGCTGCTCCTTCCTCCTCCGGGGAAGAACTCCTCACATTCCTCCCCTGCTCCAGTGTGGGGTCCCTCACACGGGCTGCAGTCCTTCATGAAACTGGTCTGGTGTGGGTCATCTCTTCCATGGGGTGCAGTCCCTCCAGAACAGCTGCCCCAGGGGGCCCTCCACAGGCCACAGCCTCCTTCAGGCACCCGCCTGCCCCGGCGTGGGGCCCTCCCCGGGCTGCAGGGGGATCCCTGCTCCTGCGGGGCCTCCATGGGCTGCAGGGGCACAGCCGGCCTCACCATGGGCTGCACCTCGGGCTGCAGGGGAATCTCTGCCGGGAGCAGCAGCACTGCTCCCCCTCCTGCTGCACTGACCTTGGCGTCTGCAGCCGTTCCTCTCACAAGAAATTCTTCACAACCGGCTCAGGCAGACGCCTCTCAGGTTCTCTTCACATCTCATCTCCTCTCCACTTCTTGCAGCCAGGCCGGGCCGAGTTGGGCCCAGACAGCTGCCCGGCGGGAGGCCAAAGGGTGAGGGACACAAGGTCCTCAGGGCTCCCACCTACCCCTCTCTGCCCCCACTCAGCTTCTTCACATCTTCTTCTCCTTCTTTTTTTTCCTGTTTTTCCCCTTCTTAAATACGTTATCGCAGAGGCGTTATCCAGGAACATTCTGCTACCAATTGGCTCGGCCCTGGACAGCAATGGGTCCGCCCTAGGCCTGGCCAGGTCCATTGGACAAAGGGGAAACTTCTAGCAGCTTCTTACAGAAGATAGCACTGTAGCCGCACCTCACTAAACAAAACCAGAACAATGCTGAAGGATCTTTGCATTGGAGTAGGCGACACAACACCAGAGTTGAGGGTGGAAGCCAAAGTGAGAGTCACATCCGTTCTTTCTGTGAGGCTGAAAAAAATTTAGATCATTAGATCCAAAGCACTTGCATAATAGAAGGTTGAAGGGAAAAATCTGTTTCTTGATGAAAATCTGTAACAAAATACTACTGCATATATTTTTGTTGGGAGTCATGGATAGTTTCCTGGGAGTGTTCTGACTAAATGGGAATGTCTGGTTGCCTTATTTGAAACACAGAGCCCAGTATATTTGTAAATCTTCAACAGTACTGATATTAAACTATATAAAAATATACTTTTGTAGCTAGATGCCTCACTTTCTTCAGGTAATGCCTCCCCATATACCATGAACTGTTTGAAACATTTGATAGTTGTATCGTTTACCATGAAACACTGAAAAGAAGATGTTTTCAATACCTGGCTTCAGGCAAAATGCACCTCTGTAGGAGTATAAATCTTTCCAGTAGTCCCCAATTTCTTTTATATGGCTTCCTCTAATGAAAGCCCATTGTCAGTCCTGCTCTCAAACACAGTTTGAGGCAGTTTGTACTTATATGAGGTTTTATTAATTCTTCTTTTCAGTAGAAAGATCCTTCCTGCCTTATTACAATAGCCACTGTACTGTTAAATAAAAGGACATATTTAAGATTTTAAAAATTCATGAAAAGCAGCTCAAGAGTATTGTTCTATTTACCGCTGTATGTTGAATTATCTTCGTAATTTTGTTGCCATAAACTGCTATTTTCAGGAGGCTTTCTGTTTAGTTCAGCTGGCAAATAACCGTACTGTTAGAAATATTCCTATTTTTATACATAAGACATTCCTATTTTTGTACATAAGGCTACATATTTTATCTTAGTTATGAAAACCAGACAGCTGAAGCATCTGTTTTCAATACACTTGAAAGGAATTGCTTTAATGTTTTTGTTGCAGAAAGAGCAAAGAATATGTATTTTTCATATCTAGAATAATTGAACTGATGTTAAGAGTCTGTGATTTTTAAAAAGGCATATGTAGAAGTGAAATAATATTTGCTCTATTTCTTTCGTCAATAAACTAGTATTGGCTCTGACACATGTCTAAATGTATGATACACAATGTGCAGAGGTTCATCTAGAATCTTGATTTTTACTTACTTTTCCTGAGGATTATAAAGGATGCTTGTGCTCCCACATGAGGGTTTTCTGTATGGAGCAGGCAACCTCTTAATTCATGGGTTGAAGCCCTTTGATCTGTTACAGGTAACAGCCTCTATCATTTATATTGAGCTTCCCACTTATTTTGGAAAGCTGGACTAATTTCCTCCTGTCTCATGCATTCCTACTAGATGTTTTAAGGTTCTGAATTTCAGCTGCTTTCACGACTAGTGATTGCTGCCACAGTTTTCTGAAACATCAGTGTCAGCATGAAACTCTTGAGGAAGTGTTGAGACATCTTTCTGGAGGACTGTGAAGAAATGTTACTCACTTGTGAACTGAACAACGGTAAAAAGCCACTCGGGATGCTGTTATGCATCCGTTTTCAGCAATTTTCTAGTTTCAGGCTTAAATATAAAGTGTCCATTCCTGTCTGCCTGCCCGTCACTTGTAGATAAATGTCAAAGGCAGGCAAGTTCATGTAAAATTCTTCAGATAAATTTAGTTTTACATCTCACTTGTGCACATGTTCCTTTTTTTTTTGGCTCCTTGTCACATTTGACAGCTTCTTCTATGTGACTATGTAGCAACTTAACATTTTCAGAAACAAAATTCAGTATTTAATTTACATGAATTGTTACACATATTTATCTGACTTTTATTCGTAGAGTTGCTTGAGAAACTATGTGTCTGTTTGCAACTGTAGTCACATGTGTAGAAGCCTAGGTGTTGAAGTTAATACTCAGCTCAGACTACTGTCCAAAACCATGGACTCTTAGTGTATTAAGGCCTCTGTAACAGTAATTACATAGCATATCTTAGTATAACTACTTGTATTTACTGTTCAGTGATTGTTATGTTAATTATTTGCATTGTTTTTTTTCATTGCACAGAAAATGGAAACGACTATTTTGAACTCTATTCAACATTACAAAGTCTTCATTGCTTTTAATTGTCAAAGTACCTAACTTGTAACAATGTCTTTGTGAGATCTGTAAATCTATTTTTCACTGTTCCTAAAGATACAAGATTTAGTTTTTTCTTCAAAGTTATTTGTAGCATTTTTGAGGGTACTTTATATTGTTTTTAATTTTTTTTTTACGCTAGATATAAGGAGCTTGCACAGAACTTTGCAGCTATTTTTTGCCCTGTATAAGGTCTTAAAAGGAACCCTGAAATCTTTAATTAGGCTTCACAGTATGTTTGGGAATTATATGGATATGCTAAGTTATTGCAGGGAAGAATCTACATTGACAATACTTTTATGCCATTGCATTTTTTTGGGAAGTGTAAGATACAGTATAAGCATCTGGGTTGTTAACTGGTAGATTCAACACGTAAATTAATACATAAAATTTTATGTAGCTCATTTATTCTTACACTAACAAATATGGTTTTTTCATTATGTCTTAATTAGTCTTTTTGTTTATTATTCTTGGCACCTGATTAATGTATTACAGTGTGTTATTTACCTCAGTCTGCAGTTTTGGAACCTTTTCATGTATTATATCTCTCCTCCTCCTCTCTTTCATTTTCTATGAAAGAGGAAAACAAATAACTTGGTTTTCCTTCCATTTTTTTTTTTTCTTTCAGGTGCTAGTATTGGAGCGTGAGTTTGTAGGGGATTATAAAGTATGATACACATTGTTGATTACATCATTGTGATTGTCTTCAAAGATGACTGCTGAAGTATTTCAGAATCCTTGAGAAAAGCTTATGAAGAACCTTTATCTACCTTTGACCCAAAATTGAGTGCTTTTAAAGATTAGTGGCCACTTCTGTCTTCCTTGATGTTATTGGGTTGAGAGAGCTACAAAGAATTATTTGAATGACTGAGGTTTTTACTGGTTTACACAAATCACTGAGATCACAGCTGAATCATTTTATGTGAGGCATAAACAAAATTTAGAACTGTGTTATATAGAAACCCAGGTAGTATATTCTTTCCCTTTGTTCTTCTTGTCCTGTATTTTGTCATGATAAGAGGAAAAACAGATTTTTAATGTTCTTAGATGTTTGCAAAGCATCTTTTTTTCCCCATGACTTAAATACTTTGAGAATTTTTTGGGAAAAGCTTTAATTCTTTGAGTTTATTGCGGTAACAATAGGTGTGGTGAACTTTACCTTTCTCCCTAGCATTTTCCGTAAGCTATTGTAGGCCTAAATTCTTTTTTTTATTACTCTTTTTCTATTTGACCTGTCAGGTTAAGAAAGTTTTCCAAACTGTATAGGAACTCAAATACTCCCACTGTACAAACATAACCTTAAAATTCTCTTCCACTGTGTTTGACAGACATCACTGGTTTCACCCTTAGTAATCCTTAATCTTGACTTGAACTGTTAAGTCGTCATCTCATACATTAAGCAAGTTTAGTCTGGATAAATACAAATGAAAATTTTTAGTATAAGTTGACATATGTTTAAGTGGACACTGGAGGGAGACTGTGGTTAAGAAGGTGGAAAAAGAATGACTAGTTTCCCATCCCAGCTCCTCAGAGCAGCTGCCAACCCATCCTAACCATTTCAGACTGCAGCCACTGGTGAACAGTGATTTAGTTGCCTTTGCCATTGTCAGGCAATTGCACGCTACAGCGTGCAAAGATTGTCTGAGACAACAGGAAGAGGTGGACACAGACACTGAGTTCCATATCAGCTACCTCTCTGTTACAGTGTGTGCCCTCCTTTACCATTGCCTCTTTGTTTTTACGTGAAAAAAACCAGACCAGTTAAGCTTCTGGGATGTCTGACAAACAGTATCACAAACAGGTATTTCATATGGGAACACATGTTGGTGGAACTGTAGCTAGGTGAAATAGAAATGGACCCTGAGGACTTTGGTGCATCAGTGAGTTTTTCATACTTTTAACTGAAATAAGAATAGAAATGGTAACCTGTTAGCAATAGGGCATCTCTTCATCTGCAGTCACAAATCAGTTGTGAAAATTTAGATTATATGGTAGTGTAGGGTCATCTTCGTTTCTGAGGTTAAAATAATTCTGACTGCTCTTGGTTTTAAGTTTATGCTGCAATCCAGCCAATAGATCTGTAAAGCCATTTGACAGAGATATTTTTAGAGGAGAAAGGAGAAATTGTAAGTAGATACTACTATTGTTAGTCAGTACGTGCAAGATGGTATGTGTCGAGGCATCTGAAATCCCCGTGCCACAGTTACAGTCTTACTTTTGAAGGAAGGAGCCCAGAGGGTGGCAGTGAAGGCAAAGTTATCCAGTTTTGTCCAAGCATTTCTCAGGAAGGCGAGCCACTTGGAAAAGTAGAGACATTTTAGAAATCGCCAGGTTACCACTAGTAAAACGAAACTGGCTGAGGGGGAAAGGGAAATTTCTCACTGTCTCCAGCTGCCTATGAGAGAGACACAGAAGAAACCAAGATCTGAGATTACTGTAATCACTCTGGTATTTTCTGCAGAGACAGGCCTTGGTTTAATAATTTCTCATAGTGAAGGAGAGCGAAAATGGTTCAGAATAATGTATTAGGAGTTGATGGTAGTTATGACAGCTGATGCCAGCTGATGGGCAAGAATTATGGCCGTTTCTTTATTCCTACAGTAACAAAGTCGTTAAAGGGCAGAGAAGTCTTCAAATCCAGATTCAGTAGAAGAGGTACTTGGATTTCTCTCTCACTTGGAAATCTCTCTCACTTGCAGATGCTTTGCACGATTTCAGTTTCTTAGATCATGGTGCTAAAGATTATAGATTAATATTCTAAAAGCATATTACAATAATAAAGGCTTATGGATTATTTGAGGATGCCTTTTATGCTGCATCCATTTTACTGAAACACTATTCTTCTAAATTATCCATTAATAACTGTTGTTTATATCCAAAATAGAATTCATTAAAATTCATTTTAAAAGAGAGGCTACCTTTTTTTAAACACTGACTGTTCTTTAATTGATATTATCTAATTATCTGAATTTGAAATCAAGGAGATCTATGGACAGAAGATTCACACTATCTCTAGTAATTATAAAATCCTATAGAATGTCTGAGTTACAGTGACCAAAAGGCATATACTTTTGAAATGAATTATTCAGAATATTAGCACTGCTAATAGCAGTGCTTCTGAAACATTTCTTGTGAACTCATATATTAGCTCCAGCTCCTTGTACTGTAGTCAGAGTGTGACTGCAACCATATCCATCCTTCACATGAAAAGGTTGCATTCACACTTGGGGGTTTCTCCTTAGGAGAAAATCAGCATTGTTTTGTGGACTGGCTTATATTCACATTATATTTGTCTAATTTATAGGTACAAGGTGGCAGTGCATTGTTTGGGGAGGATAGTAAGGGGTGGAATTAAATCCTGTAAAACTTATTTCCTCCAGTGTATCTGCACACAATATGCTACTGTAATATTATTAGCATTGTTTTCATATTCTTACCAAAAAAGGAAAGATCCTACATTAACAGAAGTACAGAAAAATATGCAGATACTGTGTATCTGTTATGTTTTCATCTATGTTATTAATTAGAAATACTAATGTGTTAAAATATTTTAAATACATCTTTGAAGGCCTAACATTTCAACTTTGAAATATTTACAGTACATACAAAAATCTTTATCTGAAAACCTTAGTGTTTAAGAAGATCACAAAGATAGCAAGCTATCTCATAATCATTATAATTTCTATAAAAATTAATGCCTACATATTATTCACTTAAATGTGTAATACTCTATTTAAATACGCGTTTCAGAAGTCTTGATGCTGCAGTGATAGTAGCTGACTCTTAAATCTTTAGCAAAACAAGTTAATCCTCATCTAGAGGTCATTCAAGTGAAATATAAATACCTAATTTAAAGATATTTTCCTTCTTCTACCTTGCTGAGCCAGTGCTCTTAACATGAACATATCCCTCTGGCTGTGACTGTACCATACAATTGCAGGGAATCTTTGTCAGCTAAGATTCATCAATTATAAATTTTTAAGTAAAAATACAAACTGTAACCAGGAATGAAGAAAAGTCTATTAGGACAATTCGATTAGGAACCAGTCAATCACATTGTGCAGTATTTGCAGTTTTGACAGGTTCAGAAAAATCTTACTTTGTAAGATTCAAATATGAAAGCAACATATTTGTAAGAAGCACATATTTAAAATACTTCATTAGGAGATGGAGGTATAAAAATTACTGTGGCTAAATTTGTGTGACTTAATTACAAGTTAAAGGTATGGACACAAATGCTTTTGTCTGATTTCGCACCTATGATCTTGTTTGACCACATATTAGATTGGGAACCTGCTGAAGTGAAAAACATGACTGGTGACAGCCTGAATTATAGATTCTATTAGTCTGTTTGGATCTATAACATATTGATGTAATCTCAGGAAAGAATTTGATGTTGATTTTCCTGTGGCATTGTGGTGGGTTGACCCTGGCTAGATGCCAAGTGCCCACCAAATCTGCTTCATCACTCCTCTCCTGATCTGGACTGGGGAAAAAAAATATAACTAAGGGCTTGTGGATCAAGAACAGGACAGGGAGAGATCACTCACCAATTACTATCACAGGCAGAACAGACTTGACTTGGGAAAATTAGTTTAATATATTACTAATCAAAATCAGAGTAGGATAATGAGAAATAAAACCAAATCTTAAAACACTTTCCTGAACCCCTCTCTTCTTCCCAGGCTGGAACTTCACTCTCCATTTCTCTACCTCCTCCTGCCAGCAGCGCAGTGGGATGGGGAATGGGGGTTGCAGTCAGTTCATCACACATTCTCTCGACTGCTCCTTCCTCCTCAGGGGGAGGACTCCTCACACTCTTCATCTGCTCCAGTGTGGGCACCCTGGCACGGGAGACAGTCCTTCACAAACCACTCCAGCATGAGTCCTTTTCATCGGGTGCAGTCCCTCAGGAACAGGCTGCTCCAGTGTGAGTCCCCCACGGAGTCACAGGTCCTGCCAGCAAACCCGCTCCAGCCTGGGCTCCTCTGTCCATGGGTTCACAGGTCCTGCCAGGAATGGCTGCTCCAGCACGGGCCCTCCATGGGCCACAGCCTCCTTCAGGCACCCGCCTGCCCCGGCGTGGGGCCCTCCCCGGGCTGCAGGGGGATCCCTGCTCCTGCGGGGCCTCCATGGGCTGCAGGGGCACAGCCGGCCTCACCATGGGCTGCACCTCGGGCTGCAGGGGAATCTCTGCCGGGAGCAGCACCACTGCTCCCCCTCCTTCTGCACTGACCTTGGTGTCTGCAGGGTTGTTTCTCTCACATATTCTCACTCCTCTCTCCAGCTGCAGTTGCCCAGATTGGTTTTTTTTCTGCTTCTTAACTATGTTATCCCAGAACTGCTACCACCGTCACTGACTGTCTCAGCCTTGGCCAGTGGCGGGTCCGTCTTGGAGCCAGCTGGCGTTGGCTCTGTTGGACAAATGGGAAGCTTCTCACAGAAGCCATCCCTGTAGCCCACCCACTACCAAAACCTTGCCGCACAAACCCAACACAGGCGTGTAACCTGTACTCTTCAGGATCTGCTACTTCAGCTGGTTACTCCACTTAGCATAAACTGCTGTCCCAAGCCCCATTACCGAGTAGGTAAATTTTATTCAGTAGATTAGCAGGGATCGAGTTAGCTTCGAGATGCTTAGACCTTATTTAATCACCATGACGAATGAAATAATATCTTGAGGTGCCTAGGATATGCTGATGAATTCTGCCAGAGCCACACAAGTCAAACAGGAGAGGGTGACCATGTTAAAATCAATGGAGGAGAAAGATCTCAAGGCATATGAGCTCTGCTTGCTGATAGACCTCTTGGTTGCGCTACAAGAGAAATAAGCAGAGCTACTGTCATCATTTTCTCAACAAAACCAGTAGAGACACTGTACAGAGGTTTAGCCACATGTGTGAAGAATTCTTTCTAATGCCGGAAGGAAATAGTAAGTGAACTCGTTTTTAAATCTAGTATTAAACCCAAGCTTGCTGAAGTTAAAAAGGCATTAGGATTCCACGTATTAATGGAATTGCCTTATTGAAAACTTCATAAGTACCATTGTGTTACAACTGGCTAGAATGTGGATATGAACAGTCTGGCTCTGCTTTTTGTGACAGAATTTGTTAGTTATTTAGTTGTTTCAGAAGAAGCTGGTATATTGCTTCGAGTGATTAAATAATGTTAATTCATTCCATTCATGGCCCCAAGCAACAGATTTAGCCTGCCATATCACTACCTGTATGTTTCCTAGTATGTCCAAGACCAATATTGACTAAAACACATCTCGATAAGCACATATGATGCTAATTAGTAAAGGAAATATTTTAAGGTCATGTCAGTACTTTGAAGTAACCAGTAGTGGAAGTAATGAAACCTATCATCAAGCCAGTCTGAAGGCCCATTACCATTTCTGGACACATCCCAGGGAATCTATACCTGGAGTTACAGATGCAAAACTATTTGCCATGGCAAGGAAATTTGCATTTATGATTTATGGAAAAATGTTATTTTTATTCCGTGGAGAGGGTCATTCTGTCTAAACAAGACTCATCCTATGTACTTGATACTGAAAATAACAAGTACAGGACAAAAAATTGAATTGGAGCAAGAAGTAGAAACTCATCTTTCAATCCAATGTGGACACATTACCTGTGCTTTGTGAATTGCTTCGGCTACCCCTTCACCTCCTAATGAAATTCCAGTCCTGCATTTAGAAAACAAGTTTTCAGGCCTCCAATGGTTTTTGGGATCTAAAGACTGAATAGAAACTCAAATTTATCTGTGTCAATCTTTGGTACAGGCAGGTTATTAAGAATATAAAGAAGGCTTTTATCCAGATGATAATTTTAATTTATAATGTGTTACTAGATTATGTTTAGTAGTGAGTAACAAACTCCTTGTCCTTGTCCTGCTAATAATCCAGGAATTACTTGAGGTGTCCATGTGAACCTTGAAAACTAGTAATTTAAGCAGAACTAAGAGAATGAGAGCATAATATTTTCCATTATCTTTGTCAGTATAACCAGTGAACATCTTAGTACACAGTGGATGGTACTGACAATGAGGTGTCCTCTGACACAGTAGTTATTCTTAAAGTACAGAACGTGCTTATGTTATTTTAGAGATTTCTTTTTACGGTTTTTCTAATAAGGTACAGCAAATGCAGTGGCAGCCACAGAAATTCTGGACACAATAGCTGTCAGAACAACTTTGGCAAACAGTAGCTGCTTTGAATTAATTCCTTAATAACCTGGAACATTGCGTTGAGCGGTGGACGTGTTTGCTCGAGCTGACCATCAGCATGCTTCTGCTGTCTGGGTCGCTTAGCTGTCTGGGAAATAGAAGTGCAAAGCGAACTTATGCATTCTTAGTGCTGTTCCTTCTGTGATTTCTCAAAGTTGCACATATGGAAAATACGTAACATTTTCCTGCCCCCCACTGTTTCTATCAAGAGCACACACTGGTTACTTTGCTTTTCCCCGATCTTCCCTGGTGAGTGAAGAGATGCGCTGTGTTACTTTTATACAGAAATTACTTTTTTTGCACAGAGAGACTGGTAATTCCAACTCTGTTTGACCTGGTTTAAGTGACTGCTGAGTTTTAGAGCTAAGACTAATGTGGTAACGCTGTCCTTTCCTTGGAAGGCTTCAACTATCAGCAACATTTATTTCTTTAATGCAATATATTTGGAATGAAAAGGTATATCTTTAAAGTTGTGAATGAAATAAATGCGGCTTTCTTTAACCCTAATTTATGTAAGTTACTACAGGAAAGTAGGGAAAGACAGATCTACAGTTAAGGTTTTTTTCATAGATTTTTAAAATTTTATTAATAATAGTTTATTAAACATTCTGTGGAATCATAGTAATGTTTAATGATTTATTAATACATCACAGAATTCTTCCCTGAGTTCTCCAGAGAGGCAAAAATACAACCCGTGGAAATTTCCTTGGCTTTTTGAACATGTAAATTTTAATTGACTACATAATTTCTAATGGTTTAGACAGTTGCACCCTTGTGGGTCCAGTTGGATCAATTTAAGAAATCATTTGAAGCTGTTTCTGATTGTCTTGCAGTAGGACATAATAATGAATGTCATAGCTGAGATGCCATTAAGGAATTAGGTGGCTATTTCTCTTCTATTTCAGTGCAAAGTTAGCTGAAGCTTGCCAGAAAGACATCTAAACTTAGACTGTCAAGATTTAGGATATTTACATCAGTGAACAGAGAAACTCAGCTAGAAGATGATATGAACTGTTGGGTGTGATGGTTTCTTAAATGCTTCTGATACATTAGGAAGAAAAAATTGTAGAACTCATAAAATTTCAGTCAAAATCCTTCTACTCACTCTTAAGTTTTTTTTCTCTTCTTTTGGTGGTAATTTATTACTTCTTAGCAACTAGAAAGTTTTTGGGGTAACCGGTGAGACAATACTGTCTGCAGATGCACGTGCAGGCAGATAGCACTGAGTGATGTTTCTTTTACAAAAATATAAACAATGCTACAATACACCAAATATAAATACCAACATGCTCAATGCCCTAACAAAATTAGAACCATCACAATAAGACTTAGCAACCCTGAGACAGGAGGGACTGAAAAAAATTTCTTCACTTATATCTTACTTTATGAAGCACCTGTCATCATATTATATAAAGCTAATCTGTAATATTCATGTGCTTTTGGGCCTCTGTATTCTGCAAAGATATTCAAGGTGCTAAAAATCATTTCTGTTGCTGCATAACTGTCTAGGAAACTGCATTTTCTGTGAGATTCAAAGTGGTCCTAGGGATCAGCCTTCAGACTTGGTTGATAAAGCTGATTTTTATAAATGATGTATATACAAGTCCTTAATTTAGGTATAGTTATCTCTTAAGATTTAGTTTTAGTTTATAGATTTTAACTGTGAATTAACTTACCAGTTGAAACTTTTCTATTTTTATCTACAAAAACAATTTAGACTAGGTTTCTGATTGGTTATTTTGGTGATATTTTATATCAGGAATACAAGCAACTATCTCTTTCGTTTCATTGTTTGTAGTTGCTCAGTTGTGAATTTTACAGCTACTAAAATCTGACATGTTTTCTCTCTACTATTTAAAAGGGTGCAGTATATCCTAATATTCTGTCTAGCCAGATTATTTTCCATGCAAATTACAAGAAAAGTTATTTTGTTAAGTACTTTTAAGAATTGGATAATATTTGCTGAAGTTTATACATTATTAGATGGTATTAAAATCTGTATTTACAGAATATAATTGGCAATCTACTAAGATCATGACACACAGAAAGAAATACTGCTGTTTCAGTTGGTAATAAATACTTTTGCTACTATCTTGTCTGAGTTAAAAGGAGGAAATGTTACTTAATGCAAAGCACAGACAGTACCATCAAGCTTTTTCTTTGTTGTGTTCTCCAAGCAGTGTACCAGTAATAGAAATGCTAGCCAGACAGCCTTATGGAAAGGAATTCATTATAATTTCATGAAGAGGTTCTGCAATTTGCCTTTAAGCGTGTTTTTGTAAAAGTCAACGCTATCTCAGTGCATTCTCTCTAGGTTAAAGTGAAATTTCTAAGAACTTTGACATTCTTCTCAAGGTTTATATCATACTTCATGGCAAATCAAGACTTTTAAGAGTTTAGTAGACACAGAGGTTTTTTTCTCAGCTAAAATTTGTGTACTAAAAATTTTCTGGTAATGTATGGTGTATGAAATACACCAGATTTCACATATAAGCTTTGCTGTGACGCTACCCTTTGGGTGAGACCCTAATGTACTGGCCTTGCCTGAGAACTGTAGAATTTAATTATTGCTGACATTCTTTAATATCTTCTGTATAGCATTTGTCAAAAAGTGTGTTGAGCTTGATTTTTGCTTTCATCACTTTTACTAACAGCAGCATTAAGTTAATGTAACAAATCTACCAACTTGCTGTAATTCTTAAACTGTAAAAGGATTGGACCTCAAATCAATTCCAAGGATATATGAATTATGATGAGTACTGGATTTTATGTGTTTTTCGTCTTTGATTATCTTGGCTCTTCCTCTGCTCTATCATCATTTTATGTAAGCGGAAATTCTCTACAGACTTGAATGCCCTTCAGCAGCAGAGGAGAAAGATCGGATCTGATGGTAGGACTGTTTGCAGAAGTTTCCTTATGTCCTGTAAAAGACTTACTTTTTTTACTGTCTAATGAAAGAGATTACCTCTCCCTGTAAACCTTGTTCATGTCGTATAAATTTAGGTCATGATAACTCGTAACAATACAACTGCTCCCAGGAATAAAATGGAGAATATTTATCAAACTTTTATAGGGGTTTTATGTTTTCACAGAACCGAGCCTTTACCAATACTTAATCACCTCTATTTACAGCACAATTAAAAAACCAGATCTATAGAATGTGTTTCCATTTTGGAAAAGAGAAACTGAGGCAGAGGTTTTGCTGTTTTCTTAAAGTTAGTGGAGAGACCCTTGATGAAGTCCAATCTCAGTCCACATCACTGATTGACCATGATCTGCACTGTAATTTCAAGAAAGGCTGGTTTTTTAAGGCTGGTCTTAATACATAAAAGAATTGCTAGTAGAGGTTAAGATTTTATCTAGATTAGAAAAAAAGTAAGTGATGCAAAAGAGGTTGAAAGGGTAAATCCCAATAGATTAATTTAGCTTCCTATGTGCACAGCTCAGTGAAGTGTATGTCAGCTTCTGTGGCATGAAAACTGATCAGTGAATGTCGTGAAATCTTCTTTTGTATGTGTGCAGTCCTTGTTGAGATCAAGAAGTAAAGAGTTGGATAAACACTGAATATTTTATTTTCAAAATATCAGATGAAGTTTTTTTTCATTTTTATAGAAGTATTTTAAAGTTTATCCGAGCATTCTAAAAGGACAATATAAAGAACTTTTGGGGGAAGTTAGAGCACAGCAGTACAGTTCCCATTTCTTATTTTTACTATTAAAGTTGGGAGCTTTTCTGAGGAAAGAAGGCTATGTTGCCTACAACAAAAACAAATGGATTATGAATACTTTTGCTCTATATACTGTACTTTAATCGGATGGCACAAGACTCTTTAAAAAACAAAAGAAAAAATTATATAAAAACTGAGGCCACCGTAGCTCCAGGAAAAATATTGAGGCCTGAAGCCTGTAAATATTGTAATTAAAGGGTCAGGAAAAAGTAAAGCTACCCCTGCTCAATGCCCAGTCTTTCCATGCAAGAAATGGTGCAACCGTGTTGTTTTATGTTCTTGTGTGATTCGTACAGGGAGAGAGGGAGTTGTAGCAATACTTTAGGCTTTCCTTCTCCTTAATGTCTCTTCTTCTTTGCACTCCTCTGAAATTGCAGCATGTGTGGTTATCTGTCTCTGAAGTTTTTTCTATGTGCAGCGCCAGTTACTAATCATTTCAACTAAAGATTTGACCAGAACACATTCAGCGTGTGAATGCCACCACATCCTCTCTGTATGCTGCAGTATGCTTTATACAAATTAAAATGAGGCAGTGGGACATCAAGTCTCTTGTTTGAATTCACAAAGATTTGCTTATGTGCATAGAAATAGAATCTACAATTTGCCAAATTCCAATCCTGTCTATAGCTACTGTGCAGTCCTTATTTTCTAAATCTGTACATTTCTGCATTTGCAAGTAGATAATGTTATGATAATTACCTTTTCGCTGTCTTAGGAAAAGCCATTATGGCATTAACTGTGTGAAGAAGCAACATGTATGCAAGCAATTCCATTTCTACACCATCTTCCTAAAATGGCAGAATAATCTGGCTGTATCATACCTGTAAAGCACATACTAGCACTTTTCCAGTGGAAAGGCACAACTGAAACCATTCAGGAAGGAAGCTGTTATTTGTTTGTATACTGCAAAAGATAATGCTTGCTGAGAACTCTTCATTGGCCTGCTGGTAAACGGTTCCTTGTTTTTCCTTATGCTAGCAGACAAGTTGCCACAATGGATTTAAGAAACTGTATTTGAAGTACTGTGTCAAATGCTGGTTTTAATCTCAAATCTGAATTCTGAAATATTTGAAAGTTCTTAAAAAATAAGATATACCGTTTAATTGTATTCCAGACTTTAGCATAATTAGCTGTGGAAAATCATATCAATGAGCCTTTTACAATAAAATTATTTTCCACAGTTGTTTATTTCTGTTAAATTCAGTATGATATCTAGTTCCTCCAAGTCAGAAAGGAACCAAAGGCCACCTTGAATACTACTACATGTAAATATCCAATAGTGGAATTAAACAATTTACTAAATCTCTCCTTTCTTGGCTTAATTGCTTGCTGAATTTACATGCAGTCAGGAATTATAAAGGCATATAATTTTAGATAAGACTGCTAATAAATATTTGAAAACAGGTATTTATTGCTGAAAGACAGGGCGTAATAGCTTAAGTACAATGCTGATTAATTTATCTGTGTAGGTTGCCTGCATCTCACCACCTCAGAGCACACGCAGACACTCTGAGACTTGTCTACCCATAATTCTGTAGTTTGTGAGTTCCAGTGTAAAAATAAGCTTATCTATTTTCCCATGCTGTAAGTGGCAAAACTGTTTCATAAACCTAATTTTAAATTACATTGATTTTCTAAATAATACCTCCCTACTAATCAGAACTTAATGACTGCCCTAAGATAATTGTTATTAACTTGTGTATCTAGTGACACTTTGCATTTTGGCTCCAGAGAAAAGTACTTCTCATATTCAGTTTGTGCATTTGATTGAAAGTCTTACCCTGTTTTGCTGGCTTTGTGGTTAATAGTGTTTCTTGGTGTTCAAATTTAAAAAAAAAAATTAAAATATATATTTTGAATGTGCTTGGAATGTTAAAATTCCAATAAAAACTGTATACTAGGGTAACTGAAAGACAAGTAAAAATCATACCTCTTATTAGTATAAAATATTAGAAAACAAATACATCGAGGTATGTTGTACATAACATAAATAAAATTATCATTGAAAGACAATCCTGAACAAAAAATATATATCCATCAGCGTGTGAAATTCATCATTTATTGTTATGAGGTTTTACAAGGGTTTATAGATCTCTCAGTAAAATGTTAGTCCTTTCAATATTTTAGCCTTCAAATTATTCCTTCTGAGTGCATAAGGCCTCAGATTACATCCATTCCTTAAGACTCTATGTGCTTCTGCAGTAAGAGATTTTGTTTTGTTATAGGAGAGACTTGGTTATTATATTGCATTATTACCATCCATAGGAATGTTTATGTCATCAAAACAATGACTCTGCTTATTCTTTTTATGCAGCTACTATTTTCTGCCTGAATTTAACCTTTGAAACACTAATTTTTTAGGTGCTCTATATATTTATTTGTGCAAGGTTTCTGTTTTGCCGTTGTATATTTTAGTGTTCTTGTTCTTTCCTAGATTTCTTTTGCTTCCCAGCAGTGGTCTTGGTTATATTTTGAAGGATAGTGAGTTGTTCACTTTACTGCTTAGAGACAAATGTATGCCAGTCAAATGCAGAGAAGCCATGTGAACAGTCTAATGTTCAGTCTGAATCTTACCAAGGGAGTGTGTTAATGTTTGGGGTTTTTTTAATACCTCTACAGTGAGTGAAAGTCACTCCCTCAAATTGTGATCTCTTAACCGGTATACAGCAACTCCAATTACCTTCACTCGGGGCTGAAGAGCATCTCAGGCTGTAACAAGGTCTCCCAGGACCACTTATACCGCAAATACTGTAGTCATATTTTCTCATTAGTTCCTTTTGGTTGTCACAAATATGATTTTCCAATGTTTTTAGAATTAGACAAAAAGCCTAAAAGCTGTATGTGTATATAGAAAATACAATTATTTTCTATAACTCAAGGATCTTTTATATCTTTTCTTATAGGTAGACGCTTGCACAGTTTTAATTCTTTAACCTTAAGCTTTCATTTAAGTCAAAGAATGTAGGGATCAGTTAGCTAAGAGGAGAAAATTACAGGGTTTTGAATGACTTATTCTCTAATTTGTCATTTTTTAAGTTACTTTTAAGCTCTTACATTGTGCATTATATCATGGAACATCAGAAACCTTGACTTTCTGAATTCATTGCACAGATTTATATGTGGAAGCCATCAAGAGGATTGGCCTAAATTTGAAGTTGTCAGTGGACATAGCTAGTGTCTCAGTCATGCTGTTTTGTTATTTTTGAAGAGGAGACTTGTTTGCAGAGAAGCTTTATACCAGTAAATCTTTGTACACTTGAGTAATTTTTCCAGTCATTTATACAGACCAGATGGGAAGAGCAGTACACTGAAGTCCATGTAATAAACAAATTCCCATAGTTTCTGTGACCCAGATTGAGAATTTTTTTCCTGATATTGATTGCTGGAATTTTAGCAACATTGTAGTTACATCCTTTTCTTCTTGAAGTTTGTTTAGCTTTTTAAGTAGGAAGACGTTTTTAGAAATTATAACAGTAAAAGGCAATCTTAGATTTATTTGTCTGTGACCATAATGAATTTTGGGATGTTGGAATGCTGCTGTGTTCAATAGTTGTCTTACAAACATCTGTGGTCTTATAACTCTATTTTGTATTAACAGTAGGTAGGTCTGGTTTTAGTTATGTTCTTGGTTTCTGAAATATTGTTTGATTGGCTTGTTTATGTGAAATCAATTTCTGCTCCTTGCATTTTTCTTGTTCCTGATTGCACTGTAAATTTCATAGTGTGTGATATTAATTTCTTACTTTTAGAATCAAATGCAATAAAACTGAATTACACGTCAGTGTATCAGAGAACAGCATTCATAAAATATTGAGTAGATCTAGGGAAAGCTTGGCATAAGAATTTTCAACATAATATTTCCAAGTATAATGAATAAGCAGTTTCTTCCTAAAATAAGTATTTCATGTTCACTGTTTTGATATTTTCATGTCTTTCTTGGTTCTAAATAATACTCATTTACAAAATAAGAAGTAAAGAGATTTCAGCTTTGTCCAGCTCTGATCCAGACTTATATATTTTCAAAGCTCTAATTATAGTCTTATTTCTTTATTCCTTGGCTAATGATCTCTTGTCTCATTTTTTGCAATAAGTTACTTTGAATGTGAAAATTACTTTTTCCCCTTGAAGAAAGTTTATATTTTAGTTCATTTGGAGGAAAAATGTAAAAGAAATATCTGTGTCCCTGTAACTTTAATTACTTCATCTAGATGTTGCATGTCTTTTTGTTATTAAAATTAGTAGGATGAGCTGATAAGAGCCTGTTCAGTAACCTTGGGTTAAGAGATTTTAAAATATTTTCTCCCTGTCTTGGCACACAGCTGTTTTTACCACATCAAAGAGGCATCATGTTACCTCCCTGACAGACAGGGGTTAGTCACCAAGTTTTTTGGGGCTCAATTATCTGTTTTGCTCACTTCTCTCATTTCCTACTACTTTAAGTAATAACTATGATTCTCTTATTTACCAGTATTATGCTGATATGTTTAAGATTAGGCTTCTTTGTTGTTTAATTCAGCAACATTGCAAATGTTGCAGTTTGATTTCCGAAGATAGATAAGGCAGTAATATGATATAATTTTGATGGATTATTACAACGGAATTAACATGACTTGATCCTTGCTTTCTAGAAAAGGTTAATTTCATTTTGTTCCTTTAACCTTTTTCTTTGCTGTCATGTTTAACAAAGTTTAAAAGGTAAAAGTAATAAATACACAACTACTCTTATTTTTTCCTTATACTGTAAAGAAATAAGTTCTTACTAACAATTGTGTTGTGTGACCCTCTACAGAGCAGAGGCTAATGAGGCCATATAAAGTCTTTCTTCTGTCTCTGCACGTTGATTTACATGGCAATGATCTATAGAAAGGATAATAGAAATTAAAACTTAAAATAGATTGACTTATGCAAGTTTTAGAAGACAGACAAAAAAATTGTAAGTTCAATATTTCAGCTATACTTATTTTTTTTCTTCTTCAAACTAGACGTGTCATTATCTTGTTCTTTTAGATGTTAGGTGATTTCAATATTTTCAAAAAACAAAAAGAAATGAGGCAGTCAAAGCTATTATTTTTGCCTTTTTTTTTTTTTTTTTTTA
>WHYT01013370.1:23354-40545 GCA_009806455.1 Tetrax tetrax | reverse complement strand
GGGATGTGGCATCCACCACCTCTCTGGGCAACCTGTTCCAGTGCTCTACAACTCTCATTGTAAAAAATTTTTTTCTAATATCTAATCTAAACCTACCTCCTTCTAATTTAAACCCATTACCCCTCATCCTATCACAACAGGCCCTACTGAACAGCCTGTCCCCATCCTTCCTGTAGGCCCCCTTGAGGTACTGGAAGACCGCTATCAGGTCTCCCCGGAGCCTCCTCTTCTGCAGCCTGAACAGCCCCAACTCTCTCAGCCTGTCCTCATAGGAGAGGTGCTCCAGCCCTCTGATCATCATTATATTGAAGATTATGTTATTTGAGAAAGTATATACAAACACAGAAACTGCTTTTCTTAGTGATACAACATAAACAGATGTAAATATCTTAAAAATCTTAACTAAACATATGCATGTTTCCTGCTATTACATAATAGTAGTATGAAGTTGCAACATTAAGATGTGTGTTTTAAAAAGTAAGACACAACCTTCTGGAACTACAAATTATACACATTTCCTTGGCAGTCTGACATTAAACTACTAAATTTTGTTGAAAAAAAAAAAGCTAAAGAAAACTTTAATTATTTTTTAAATATCATATCACTATTTAAGGGCCAGTAGAAGGTACTCCTTGGGATTCTGAAGCTGGAATTATATTAGACATGAAATAGAGCAGAAAATGAGATTTCCGGAATAAAGTTTTTATCCCTCACTTTAAAATAACCCATTTATCTGTATGAGATTAATTTTGCTAAATGGTAACTATCTAAAACTTACTCAGTCTCCCCATGGACAATTCATCTGGGGACTATATAAACCCCCTGGACATGAGATGATAGAGATAAACAGGCACCTTCAGAGGATGGTTCATATGATGAACCATAAATAGGCACCTTCAAAGACGACTCATATCCTGAAGATATATGCATGTGGCCATTAAATACAGAAGTGGCCTAATGGACTTGCTTACTCAGACATAGAGTTTTACTGTTAGAAGTTTAAAGTTAAATTAAGTAAACCTGTAACTTATTGCCATAAAAGGAGAGCTATCTTCCTTACGAAGTATAAAAGGAAGAGCTTAAAGTACTTATATATTTTTGCCAACATGAAAAAATATGCAAAGTTCATACAATATTTCCTATTTCCTACGCACAGCAAATCCTCACTCTTCAATTATTTCCAGCAGGTCTTTGAGCAGCATGAATCAAAATGCCCAAGTCAAATTATAACACAGCACTCATATTTAATAATATGTTTTTCCTTAATAATATTTCTATAAGATAATATAACACATATGGAAACAAACAAGAATGTGCTTGTACCAATATATGCGTATATGTATATATAAATACCAGTGTTTATAAATGTGTATGTTTACACTATTACTCTATTTCCTTGTATATTTTATTAGCATATAATTGTTTTCTCAGTAGTCTCATTATATATGGTGGCTTTTTCAATTATGTCACATAAAATGTAATCACAATGAAAATGCCAGTTTTTATTTATCCCAACTTTTAAGTTCTTCTCTATCTGAAGTTTCAAGAAAAAAAGATAAATCACAGAAAAACCTACTTACTTTTCTAAAAAAAAAAAAAAATATTTTCCATGTACATTCCTTCATAATCCTATTTTAATTTAAGAAAAATTAAGTATTAATAAAAGATATTTCAAGAATTCTGAAAAATATGTCTTAATCTAGGCTCATGTTTACTGCAGAATTTATATAATTTTCACTCACATATTACTCCATGAAGCTAAACTCTGCTACTTCTCTTCAGTGCCCAGATTATAAAACTTGGGCTGGTTATCCAATGGATTTTCAGATGGGGTGTAAACTAAATGACTATAGGGCTAATAGTTTTATTACACTTTCTGCCAGTCTTTCTTGCTTATCCAGAAGAACAATTATATTGTTCCCACATCCTTTCTCCTTTGCAAAAGATCCACAGTACCTTATATTCTTGCAACTCTAAAAGCCATATATCATACCTAGAGGTAACAAGGGCAAATGTAGCATCTGATGTAGGCTCAGAAACTTCAGAATGCTTTTTTACTGTGGATACTTACAAACAAATTATATTGACACAAAGGCATCATTTGATAGTAAAAAGAGTCTGCAGAGTAGCTGGAGTAATAATTTTGAGATATATACTTTGCCACTTTAACACTTTAAGGAGTTTTAAATGGGACATCCAGTCAGAGTGATTTAACTTCTAGTTAAGGAACTATCACACTATTTGTACAAAATAGAACAAGGATGCCACAGATCAGTACAATTCTCTGTACGGCAAGTCTTATTTTTATGTAAACAATAACTGTTTCTTAGAGGAATACATCATCAATATATTTCATGACATTTTTCATGCCCTCAAAGAGAAAACTGATGAAATTCAGAATTGAATTTGCCTTGCTTTTTCTTACTTTCATTCCTTTTTCTGTATTCTTTCCACTGTTACAGATGCAAGTCTCCTTTTCGTATTCTTAACACCTCACTGTATTTATATTCAGTTTCTTTTATGACACCTGTCCCTATAATTCTCCTTCCATTAACATTAAATTCTTATGCTTTTCTAGCTCTTTCCGCTCATAACACAAGAGTATTACACAGTCACTCCCATATTTAAAATAAAATACCAACAAAAATCTAAAAGTTTGAGCCACCTCTTCTAATCTAGTCTCAAAATCTTTCACGTGAAAGCAACTAGCACTCCCTATTTCAAGGAAATTTTGCTAAAATTTTCAAGGAAATTTCTAACCTCTCCTGTATGTCTTATATTTCTTTGAAATAACTCTTACTACCATCCTTTCTCAGAGAAAACTTGAAACCAGTATTACATCTTTATCCTTAAATTTGCCTTCAACAAATAATCACCCTTTCCTTAGAAGTCTCCTATCACTCAGCTTCTGTGATCAGTCATTACATAATTTGTTCTTACCTCTCTAAATGTAGTCTTATTGGGTTTCATTATTTATTTTTTTTCCCTCCATATTTATTTCTATATTATATTATTTATTCAATCCATAAATGCATATTAAACTGCCATTAACATGCTGTCACTCTGAAAATGTGTCTTGGTAAGCTGAAACAGTTTATTTTTTTCAAAATAATAGGACTTTTCTTTCCAACATTTCCTTGTCGACGGCTAATCATAATGTAAAATTTAGCATAATCAGCAATCTTTTAAACAATTCTCTTCTCATTAACTTACTTCCTTTTTTTATGCCATATTATGAATAACATTTTCACTTAAGTCTTCAGTTTTCTCTGTTGATACCAAGTCTAAATATCAATAACTATTTCTAGCTAATCTCTCTCTAAGATAAGGCATTTCCTCAGCAACACAGAAAAAGCATTCATCCTCTTTCACTTCTATGAATTAATGTGCACACATCCTGTTACTTAGACTATAAACTTTTAGGGACTTCCTTTTCTGTGGAAAGCATTAGGGTGTAGTCCACTTCTGGAATTCAAGGAATTACTACAATTTAAAAAAAGAAAAGGAAAAAAAAAGTCTGCAACGCAATTTCTAGTCATTGTGGTTTAACCCCAGGCAGTAACTAAGCACTACACAGTTGCTCGCTCACACCCAACCCACTGGGATGGGGGAGACAATTAAAGAAAAGAGTAAAATCCAGGAGTTTAGATAAAGACAGTTGAATAGGACAACAAATGAAGATAAAATAATAACAATACAGCTGTTAAAAGAACATAGAAAACAAGTGATACACAATGCAATTGCTCACCACTCACTGACCAATGTCCAGCCTATCCTTGAGCAGCGATCACCGCCCTGGCAATTTCCCCCACTTAATATGCTGAGCATGATGTCATATGGTATGGAATATCCCTTTGGCCAGTTTGGGTCAGCTGTCCTGGCTGTGCACCCTCCTAGGTTCTTGCACGCCCCAAGCCTACTCACTGGCAGGGCATGAGAAGCTGAAAAATTCCTGACTTAGTGTAAGCACTACTCAGCAACAACTAAAACATCACTGTGTTATCAACATTATTCTTCTACAAAGCCCAAATCACAGCACTATACCAGCTACTAGCAAGAAAATTTACTCTGCACCAGTTGAAACCAGGACACTAGTTCATTGCTGCTAACCTAGATTTACATGTGTAGCACAGAATATTTGACTTACATATTAAAAAAATATAATTTATTTACCTTTTCCATGGGTAACATCCACAGTCCATGTACAATTCAGCGAATTTGGATACAGGTCAGGATAACCAGGGGATAAAATTGTCCCACTAGGTCCTCTAACATCTCCACCACACAAAGCTAGAAATGACAAAGAAAATAATAATAAAATAATTAATATAAAACTTACAGATGAGAGAAAATATAAGAAATTAAAAAATAACTTTTTAACTTTAAAATTACTTTAAAACAGTTGGTCAAATTATATAGTAATTCCACATATAACTACAGCCCATTTTTATACAATATGAAAATAAGTACAATCAATAAATAGTTAATGTGTTTTAATAGGTATTAAGAAAACGAAAAAGCAAGTTTACTTAGCTGGTTTTTTTTTTTTTCACATTTTCTTGAAACTCTGTGGAAGTCATAAGTTTAGGGGGAAGATGAAGGCAGAACAAGATATGGAGCCAACAATATCACTTCAGCCAGAAGCCAAGGCTGGAGAGTTAAAATTATGTAGAGTGGATCTTGCTATTGAAGAATTACTGACTGAAAATATTATTGCATGGAAGCATGACATGCTTTGTTGTATCTAATTATTGGATATGCTTCTATATCAATAATACAAGTGATAATGACAATTATCAATATAAGAATAAGTCTTTCTATAGTATCAGTAGTGACTTTGTAAAAGTCATCAGTAATTGAGCAATATAAAAATTAAATTACAGCTTGAACTAATACAAAATAGAAAAATTAAATCATTACAACACTGCCATAAATATCTTCACAATTCAACATCACATTTTAATGGTGAATTTTCCATTCCAGAGCTTTTGAAATACTAAATTAATGGAGTAATTTTTAGTAATGAAGAGACTCTTTATGCCTTAGAAGTATCTTTTATCAATGTGATTACAACTCAATACCAAACAGAGTTATTACATCATAGTTCTCTGAATATATATATTATCTCAGAAGGGCATACACTATAAAACAAATGAATATTTCTACTTGTTTTTCTTTAAGATTAAAAACATCTTTTTATTTTACTTTTCTTACCCCAAATATATGCCTTACTAAAATTATTTTGTAGAAATGCTCCAGGATATAAAAACCCAGTAAATTATGTTACTGTCACCAGATTTAAGTCAAATACTACAGATTGTTTTAGGAAAGTTGATTGCACTACTTCATATGAGCAGCTCTTCCAAATTAACACAAACTCTCCCTTTTCAGCCTTAAGTAGTCAAGCTCTCAACCAGTGTCATTTCAGAATTTTTATTGGTGTCAACTGTAGTTTCTCTGAGCCCATATCTAACCTAAGCTAGTATTCAGCACTCCAATTTTTAACAATAAGGTTTTCTCTTTAGCAGATGCTAAAGCTGTTGAAAGGCATTTTGGGAGAATGGCTATTATTTCTCTGCAACTCCAGCCAATACAACTATCAATCTCTCTTCCCCTTGTTGCAGAAGCTGTTGCTCAGCTATTGCTGGTGTTTGTGCTTCCCAGTCTGCTGCCACACCAGCAAGAGTTGGGGAAGGAGCCTGTCACAGGCTAGAGGACCAATATCTCTTTCTGAGAGAGGCTGCCTGACTTCTCTTGTGACATCAGCAGCAGCTATCAACAACATAGCACTCTACAGTATGGATTGTAAAGCTGAGAGCTTGGCCTTTCAGTATATGAACAGTGCTCAGACAACATCTTCATACTTCTTCAGGAGAAAGGTGTGAAAAATTTGTTACATCATGCCATTTATTCTACTATATCTTGATATTTATTCTACTCACGACAATTTCTGCTGCATATTGATAGGGTAAATCATGAAAGTTATACGTATCTTTGCTTTTACTATTAATGCTATTTATTTGGGAATCAATATGTTGACTAGTCATGATTTTCTGCTTGCAGTAGTACATTCAAAACTGATTTCAGGACAAGCCATACAGTGAATCTGGAGAATATCCAGAATGTACCTTCTGTCTTCCCTGTACCTAAGCAGACATTTGTCTCAAGGAAATACATGCATTTTCACACATTTCAGTAGCACTGTCGAATGTTTTCATAAAGGTCAATAATTTTTCATAATGACACTACTGCATTGCATGCCATCACTACCTTTAGGGAATGGAATAAAAAGAAGTATACCTTTAATTACAGTTTTCTTATAAAGCAGCAATGGAACTTCATCCCATATCCTAAGATGAAGATCGCCCTATATTGCCTTGTTAAATTTGTCTGATTGTTCTAACTAACCACATTTCTGTTTTAAACATGTATATTTTTTGGGTTGACTCATGATTTCTTTGTCTGTGCTATTTCTTCTGACAAATTTCCAGCTTTTTTGGCCTAGATGTAAGCTGGAAATTTGCAGATCCAGTACCTTAGACTGAAACAGGATATTCTAGTACCACAACTGCCCAACCTCATAATTGTTGCCACATGGGAATAATCCCCTAGCGTATTAATTTTCCTCCTCACTTCTCCAATGAAGAGACAATGAAGGTAACCACTGTCCATTTATCATCTGATCTTTTTATATTTAGACATTAGTGAAACAGAATCAGGGCTATGACAGCATGTCATTGGAGCTTCTGATGGTAACCGTGTACTTTGTCCATAACTTAGGTCAGCCCTATTAAATAAAAAAGTGTAACTACTTTTTACAATCATGGGAAACAGCCCAAATAAATAATCTATTTTACAGTGGGTGTTTGGAAAACCTTTCAGGAATGCAAACGGTGACAAAACATCTATGGTATGCCATCAGGCACTCAGTGTAACTCTATGAAGGCTAGCAGATGGCAAAAAAGGCATCAAAGGCATCAAGGGACCAGCATTTTACACAACAAAGCCAAGTTGACAGATCTGAAGCATAAAATGTGCACCAGTTCTGATAAGATGGCAAATAGCCCAAGCATATAATATCACTACTGGTATCTGACTCTTTCAGAGTGCAAGGGAAAACAGAAACACATGAAAATAAAAACAGCAAAAGATAAACTCCACACATTTTTCCAGACTCCTCAAGGAACCTTTCTTTCACTTTATCTGATTATACAGACATGGAGGGTAGGAGAGACTATAAGCAGAATGAATACGTAAACAAATAACTGAAGCCCTATCTTGGTGTTCTAATGTGGAAAATTGAGTATTGTATAAATGTAATATTGTATAGTAGCATAATTCACTAATTATTTATTTGTTATGCAAGCAGAGAAGCTGAATCCAGACATGCCTAATTATTTTCCCCTTCATTACTATGTTTTCAGAATAGTGAGACACAAAATAACAAAAAATAAAGAAAACAAAATATAGAAGTAACTATATGAAATACAGATAGGTACCCGGATGTATAGCATAAAGTACCTCTACAGCACTGTGGTGATCAGAAATGATGTGACAATTTAAGAAGTTTTGGATAACTGTGAATGAAGATTAATGTCTGATAGTGGAGTTCAGTGGCTAAGTCAGTTGTTTAGGTGAAATAAGTTCTTACAATGTTGGGCTGATTACTTGCACTTTCCTGTGTTGAAAATTATAATAACTGCATCAGTTTCACTCAGTAACATGATAAGTCATAAGGAAGAGAGACAACAAGCAAGCCTAGCTTAGAAAATGGCCCTATATCATTTGAAAATAATTTTTGGCTCAAACAATTTTAGAACCTTTATTCAGGCTACTCATAAGTGTCTCAGTGGGAGACATGCAGGTCATGCTTCATCCCTGAAATACATGAATAGTGATAATGAAAGCACTTGACTTGTGTCATTCATAAAGTTATCAAGTTTCATTTCAGGCCATATTTCATGCTACTGTAAAACTGTTACAGAATATCAATCTTCTAATACTAAAAAGAATCACATATTTTCTAGGCTAAATTTATTCATTCATCCATTTGTTATTCTGCTGAACTGTCTTTTCCCTCTTGGGGACTCACTTTGGAAGGCTGGCAAAACACATTAGTATCTCTGCTTTTGGATCAGTTAAATGAGACAGGTTTTCTTTTTTCCATCTCTATGACCACTGCATTAACAATTGCAAGTACTTACTTGCCTTTCTTGTCACAGCAGCTGTGTTACACAAAAAAAAATATTGCTAGGACACTTCACATTAGATTGTGACATTTTTTTTTTCTTTTTTTTTTTTTTTTTTTTTTTTTCATAAGGTCAGCTTGCTGCAAGTGCAAATAATTGAAAACTTTGTTTTTAAAGGTGATAGGAAGAGAAAACACACACTTATAATTGATTGGTAAGAATGATTGGCTTTATATATAGTTTCAAGCATCATCGAGAAAGACTAATAACATATGTTACTTCAGAAAGAACCACAGGGTAAAAAGAAGATAAACTTATTTATACATAGATGTGTTTGTGTGTATATAAATCCAAATACAAGTATATATGTGCACAAACACACAGAGGCTCCATCACATTCATTTGCTTAATTAACTCTAACTTCCAACTAAAAATCTAATTCTAGGTTAGAATCTAGGTGATTTTCCTTTACTGTGTAATTTGATAATAAAAGAGAAATATAAATATAGTTTAAAATCATTGAAACAGTGACTTAGGATCTGAATCGTATACACTCTGCTTCATAGACCAAGAAACTACAGCGTCTGTTTTCCCTAATTACAGAAGAGTTAATGGATCTTAAAATGGGATGTAGTCAAGTAATAACAAGCAAATAACAATATGGACATCAGCTTCTGGAGAGAAACCTTGGACTTGAGTTATATTACACAAGAGACTACCTTAAAAGAAATTAGTGTAGCCTAGACTATTCACTACATAAACCTCTATGTTTACCTTCCTGTTTAAATCTAAAATGGATCAAGACATGCTATCCATTTCTGATTCTGGCATCTATCCCACTGAATATCTACAGCAGGTTTTTTAACAGTTGTATTTTAATAAAAGTATTGGGTTTTGCTTAGAGATGATAGAACCATAAATTCATAGAATTGTATAGGTTGGAAAAGACCTTTAAGATCATCAAGTTCACCACTAAATCATGCCCCTAAGCTCCACATCCACACACCTTTTAAATACTGCCACGGATGGCAACTCAACCACTTCCCTGGGCAGTCTATTCCAATGCTTGATTACCATTCTGCGAAGAAATTTTTCCTAATATCCAATCTAAACCTCCCCCGCTGCAACTCGAGATCGTTTCCTCTTGTTCTATCACTTGTTACTTGAGAGAAGAGAATGACACCCACCTCATTACAACCTCCTTTCAGGTAATTACAGAGAGCATAAGTTCTCCCCTCAGCCTACTTTTCTCCAGACCAAACAACACTAGTTCCCTCAGCTGCTCCTCATAAGGCTTGTGCTCCAGACCCCTCACCTGTTTCCTTATTTTTCTTTGGACACACTCCAGCACCTCAATGTGTTTCTTGTAGTGAGGGGCCCAAAACTGAACACAATATTTGAGGTGTGGCTTCACCAGTCCTGAGTACTCAGGGGAACAATCACATCCCCAGTCCTGCTGGCCACACTGTTCCTGATACAAGCCAGGATTTACCTTGGCCTTCTTGGCCACCTGGACACACTGATGGCTAATATTTATCTGGCTATTGGCCAACACACCCAGGTCCTTTTCTGCAAGGCAGCTTTCCAGCCACTCTTCCCCAAGCCTTTAGCGTTGTAAAGGGTTGTTGTGACACTAGTGCAGGACCCAGCACTTAGCCTCATTAAATCTCACGCAATTGGCCTCGACCCATCGATTGAGCCTTTCCAGAGCCTTCCTACCCTCAAGCAGTTCAACACTCCTGCCTAGTTTGGTGTCACCTGCAAAATTACTGAGGGTGCACTCAATCCCCTCATCCAGATTGTTGATAAAGATATTAAACAGATCTGGCCCCAGTACTGAGCCCTGGGGAAGACTGGCCACCAACTGGATATAACGCCATTCACAATTCTTTGGGCTCAGCCATCCAGCCAGTTTTTAACCCAGTGAAAAGTAAGTCCATCCAAGCCATGAGCAGCCAATTTCTCTAGGAGAATGCTGGGGTAAACAGTGTCAAAGGCTTTGCTAAAGTCCAGAGAGATAACATCCATAGCCTTTCCCTCATCCACTAAGCATGTCACCTTGTCATAGAAGGAGATCAGGTTAGTCAAGAAGGACCCTTTTCATAAACCCATGCTGACTGAGTCTGATCACCTGCTTGTCCTGTACATGTCATGTGATGGCACTCAGGATGTTCTGCTCCATAACCTTCCCTGGCATCGAGGTCAGATTGACAGGCCTGCAGTTCCCCGGATCCTCCTTCCAGCCCTTCTTGTAGATGAGCATCACATTTGCTAATCTCCATGCAACTGAGGCCTCCCTGGCTAGCCAGGACTGCTGGTAAGTGATGGAAGGTGGTTTGATGAGCACTTTGGCCAGCTCCCTCAATACCCTTGGGTGGATCCTATCTGGCCCCATAGACTTGTATGTGTGTCTAAGTGCTGTAGCAGGTTACTAATCATTTCCCCTTGGATCATGGGGGCTTAATTCTGCTCCCTGTTCCTGTCTTCCAGCTCTGCCAGGGGGCTGGGTACCCTAAAAACAACTAGTCTTACTATTAAAGACTGAGGCAAAGAAGGAATTAAGTACCTTAGCCTTTTCCTCATCCTTAGTCATTATGTTTCCCCCTGCATCCAATAAAAGATGGAGATTCTTCTTAGCCCTCCTTTTGTTGTTAATATATTTATAGAAACATTTTTTATTTTCTTTTATGGAATAGCCAAATTAAGTTCTACTTGGGCTTTCACACTTGAAATTTTCTCCCTGCATAACCTATGATGTGCTTGTAGTCCTCCTGAGTTGCCTGCTCCTTCTTCTGAAGGTCATAAACCCTCCTTTTTTTTCCTGCCTTCCAGCCAAAGCTCTCTATTCAGCCAGGCCAGTCTCCTCCCCTACTGGCTTGTTTTTCATCTCATAGGGATGGCCTGCTCCTGTGCCTTTAAGATGTCCTTCTTAAGAATGTCCAGCTGTCCAGGACTCCTCTGCCCTTCAGGACTGCCTCCTAAGGGACTCTGTCAGCCAGGCTCCTAAACAGGCCAAAGCCTGCCCTCTTGAAGTGGTGGCACTTCTGCTGACCTCCTTCCTTATTCTCCAAGAATCAAAAACTCTATCATTTCATGACTGCTGTGCCCAAAAGAGCCTCCAACCATCACATCACCCACAAGTCCTTCTCTGTTTGCAAACCAAAGTCCAGCTGGGTGCCTTCCCTAGTTGGCTCCCTTACTAGCTGTGTTGGGAAGTTATCCTCCACACACTCTAGGAATCTCCTAGACTGTTTCCTCTCTGCTGTATTGTGTTTCCAGCAGACATCTGTGAAGTTGAAGTCCACCACGAGAACAAGGGCTAGCGATCATGAGACTTCTCCCAGCTGCTTATAGAATATTTTGTCTGCCTTTACATCCTGTTTGGTAACCTATAACAGACTCCTATCATGATATTTGCCTTCTTGGCCTTCCCCATGATTCCTACCCATGAACACTCAACCCTATTGTCACCATCATCAAGCTGTAGACAATTAAAACACTCCCCGACATACAGGGATACCACACCTCTCCTTCCTTGCCTATCCCTTCTGAAGAGTTTAAGGCCACCTATTGCAGCACTCTAGTTGTGTGAGTCATCCCATCATGTTTCCGTGATGGCAAGTATATCAGAATTTTCCAGCTGCACAATGGCTTCCAGGTCCTCCTGTTTGTTGCCCATGCTGCGTACATTGGTGTAGATGCCACCACCTATTGAAGGGAGCATATTGATCCCGCCACTATTGGTCCTGATACCTTTTCGGGGGGAGAAGCCTTAATTGCTCATTGACCATTCTCAGGTGCTTCCATGATTTCTAACACACCAATAACCCTTGCATCTTTGCTGCCACATGGATCTCCTAAGATGTCTCCTAAGATCTCTTGAGATGTCTTTACAGAAATGACATAACACCTTTTCCATATTTCCTGAATATATTCCTCATGGTACTGCACAAGTCATATTTGCTAATTCATTTAGACATCTATGTGTTTTCAATATAAACAGTAAATGTTCTTCATCTTGCTTGAATATTTTTCTTGCTATTTATTAATTTTCTTAAGTACATGAAGATTGATCAAGTGGAATGACAATATTTATTTTTAATTCAAAAAATGAATAAGACTTATGTATTATTCAATTTCATGTTTTGATGAAGGAAATACAAAGCACTTTAATAGGTATCCAACTTTTACATACATTTTTCTATCATTTTTAATAGGATTAATACAATACTTCATATAGTGGGTAGAACTGTTTTCCAGCATATATTTGAAGCTTAACTGCAAAGTTCATAGAAAGGACATAATAAGACAAATTTTCGTCTTATTTGTGTTCTGGTTTTGTTTGGTGAGGGGGGGGCCTAAGGTGGTAGCTTCTGTAGGAAACTGCTAGAAGTCGCTCCCCTTTGTTCAGTGGACTCGGCCGGGCCTAGGGCGGACCCACTGCTGGCCAAGGCCGAGCCAATTGGTAGCAGAATGTCCCATGATAACGCCTCTGCGATAATGTATTTAAGAAGGGGAAAAACAAAAAAAAAAAAAAGAAAAGGGAGAAGATGTGAAGCAGCTGAGCGGGGGCAGAGAGGGGGAGGCGTGAGCCTTGTGGGCCTTGCAGGCCTTACCCTCTGGCCTCCCGCCGGGCAGCTGACTGGGCCCAACTCGGCCTGGTCCGGCTGCAAGAGGTGGAGAGGAGATGAGCAGTGAATAAGATGTAAAAAGGATCCTGAGAGGTGTCTGCCAGCCTGTTGTGAGGAACGGCTGCAGGCGCCAAGGTCAGTGAAGAAGGAGGGGGAGGAGTAATGTGGCTCCTAGCCAAGATTCCCCTGCAGCCTGTGGTGATGACCACGGTGGAGCAGGTTGTCCCCCTGCAGCCCACGGAGGTCCATGGAGGGGCAGAGATTCGCCTGCAGCCTGTGGAAGAGCCCACGCTGGAGCAGGTGGAGGCCTGAAGGAGGCTGTGGCCTGTGGAGGGCCCGCTGGGGCAGCTGTTCTAGAGGGGCTGCACCCCGTGGAAGAAATGACCCACGCCGGAGCAGTTTCACGAAGGACTGTGGCCCGTGGGAGGGACCCCACGAAGGAGCAGGGGAGGAATGCGAGGAGTTCCTCCCCCGACGATGAAGCAGTGGCATGAAACAACGCGTGATGAACTGACCGCGACCCCCATTCCCTTTTCCCCCACCCTGTGCCGCTCGGGAGGGGAAGGTAGTAGAGATAAATGTTAAGCCTGGGAAGAGGGAGGAGTGGGGGGAGGTTATCTTGTTTCCTGTCTCATTCTCCTGCTAGTTTTAGTAATAAATGAATAGTTTTTTTTCCCCAAGTCGAGTCTGTTTTGCCCGTGACGGTAACTTTAAGGATTCCTCCCCGTCTTTATCTCAAACCTCGAGCTGTTTTTTTTATATTTCTCCCCCTATTCTTTCGGAGGGTGGGGGGAGCGGGAGAGAGACTGCGTAGTCTGGTCCCGACTGGGGCTGAACTACGACAATTTGTTAAGCACTTGGAGGAGATTACTGTCAAGAAATTCAAGGCTGTCCAGATAGATAGGTATGCAGTGAATCATATGTAGATGTTAGACAGGAATGGTGTAAATATAATACAAATAATATTTTCTAAGTAAAGTTCAAAATAATCCACTTAATATCTTTTAAATATTACTATTTTCTGAAGGCCTGTACATATTCTCATTTGAAAGAATGGTTGTTATTTATTTGTATGTTTATTTTCCTAGGTAATATGTTCCATGTTTATGGTATAAAGACCACACCACATCTTAGATGAACTATTCCAAAATAAATAAATGTACACAGTAATATCAATCTTTTTTCTCTGGTCTGTGTGGATAAAAAAGCTGTTTACCCATGAAGCAAGGAAGGAAAAAAAAAAGGTAAAATTTTATGCCTTGATCAGTGGTGATCTCTTTTGAATAAAAAAAAAAAAAAAAGTATTTTGCCAAGACAACTATCCAGAAATTGGTCATGTTTAACACTAAAGTATTTTAACACTACCTTCCTAATAGTCTACAGACTAATTCATTTATTGAAGAGAGACTGATGGTTTGGTTTGATAAAGTTCATAAGTTTTACTGTTCATTCTTTAAAGAAACCTTAATTTTATGGTTGTATAAGTTATTTTAAGAAAGTGGAGTTGCTGTAAAACAATTAATGTACTGTAAAAATTCAAGTAGCCTTCACCACAGTGAAAGAATGAAAGGTAATGAATGTAACTTGATGATAGAAGTTCATAGAATCATAAGAATCATAGAGTCATAGAACAGTTTGAGCTGGAAGGGACTTTTAAAGGTCGTCTAGTTCAATTCCCCTGCAAGGAGCAGAGATATCTGAAACTATATTCTGTTATACAGAATACATATGTGCACTGATGTATAGTGTGCATGCTTTATCTATAGAGACACACATAACAATCAAAACTAAGGAAATTACCCATGAAATTATTGAAATATTATGACTTATACAACCTCTCATAAATCACCTCCTCAGGCCATTCTTTAGGGAAGGAAACAGTTTGCTTGCTTGTTTTTAAACCATCATTCTCAGTATTGTCTAAATGTTCCTGTAGATAATGAAGTGTGACTTCCCTGATAAGGTTTTTGTGATGCTTATCTGTGTAACATCCAAACACCTCATGAAAAAAAAAAAACAGTTTACACTCCTCCAAAGAATAGAATCACAGTCAATATGATCTTCTACTCTGATGAAGAATTGGTTCTAAGTCTAACTTTTGTTCTTGTCAACATTCTTCTTTTCCTCCAAAACACTTAAAATCATGAGTTGTCATGATCTGTCTGCACAATTATCATGGTCTGTCTGCATATCACTACATGATATAATTATCAACAACAAAAAAAAGAGATTATATAATGATATAATTATCAAAAAGATAATTGATGATGATATAATTACCAAAAAGAACCATCAAGAAAGAGTACTGCTCCTCAGAAATTGTCAGACATATATATATAATGAGCAGGAACAGTGACCAATGTATTTATTAGTGACATGATTAAGAAAAACCCATACTCGCAGTTTATGCAAAGAACAGTCCATTTAGTAAATGCCCTTTTTTCCCTGGGGGTAACTCTGGATCCTGTTTAAAAACATTCCACCAGAGAAGAAATTCAGCAATGAAATGAAAATGAGTTCAACCATGAATTGATTAAATTTACTAGAATAAATGTACTCAATCTTGCCTTTAGAGCATATTTATTCAATGGACAATTGCCATTTAGCAATGTGCTCTGAAGAAAAAAAAAAATCTCATTTACTTAATGAATTACATGCTAGTTCAGCATGTTGTGGGAGAAATTTATCACAACGTATAAGTTTTTTTCACAGCAGACCACAGTATTCATAAGGAGTGTGTTAATACTGTTCGTTTTAGATGGTTATCATCTAGTGCCTATCACTATAAGAAAACACATCTTATCAGCAAAATATAGTTCCCTTGACTTCAAGCTGTGGGAATTCTACAATTCTGTATTACAAGAACCTGGCTGAGAAGCAGAATCCTTTAGGAAATGGGCTTTCTGAATTATCGAATGCCATTTTCAGTAAAGTTATTATTCATGCCCCTTTCTACCACCACAATTTTTTACTGAAATGTTCAACCTATTGAAATAGAAAAACCCAAGCATTTGCTAACTAAATAAGTTGAAGGCCAAGAAAACCCCTAAAATTTTTTTAAAGAAAGAAATAGAGTGAAAATGAATATATTTCCATATAGCAAATCACACATGATTCAGGAAGCTTTTTCATTGGTCTTCATTCAATACAGCTTTTTCTTTCTAACTGCTTGTACTGGGACACTGAGAACTTTTCTAGAAAAATATACTATCAATCATCTGCATTATGTAGCTTATAAAAGTTCAGTAGTTTTTTTTTTGTTGTTAAATACTACTCCAGAAGTAAATGGGTATATTATTCCTTGTAATATTTTTATCATCAGAAAAGTGTGTATCATGCTCAAATGAAAAAAAAATATTTTGAAAGGAAAACATCTCAAATACACAACTTATAAACATTACAATATATTTTCTTAATATTAAATATAATTTATATCATCCTAATTGTGAAAATGGATTAAAATGACCAATTCAGATAACAAGAGATGATGGAATATATTAAATAATTTTTCAAGTAGACTTTTTTAATTATATGGTGGAGACTCCAAAATGTATGACATGTTACTTGATAACATTTTTTTTCTAGTTTAACAATCATATGCTTAATCATCAGGTATAATGTGGCCCTAATAAATTCCTACAGTGACTGAAGGGTATGAAGTTCTGTTAACAAGCTAGGAACACAGTGATCAACATGAAATGAGAGAATATGCAGTTTTTGAGTCAGGTATAAATAAACTGCATCTCATGTTTTGTATGTCAGCACACCTATGTCTACAGGTGGATACTCAAACACAAGTATTTGTAGCTTGTAATAAGTGCTTTACAAGCACTTTACAACATTAACCTTGCATGCCCTGGCAAACAGTTAGCTCACAGTGACACATATTCAGATAGACATATTTTCAATAATCTGTTGATTTAATGAATTATATATTATTCTCTAATTTTATTACTAAATACCTCATTACATGGAGGTATATAAGATTTATTTCCTCTAATTATATTTTTTCCCTAAAAATAGAGGTTTTATAAGCTCCAAAATTTAACTCATTTTGATTAGCAATAGTTTGTCAAAACATATATATTTTAAGGTACTCTGTATTTTATCCATTCATCCTTACCATCACAAGTTGGGAGTGGGTGACTCCACCAGTGATTTTTTTCACATAGCAAAGGCTCCTCATGACTCAGCCTATAACCTGGATCACAACTAAATGAGACAGTGGAACCTATAGAAAAGTCATGTCCATAACGACGTCCATGCACTGGAATGCCAGGATCCAAGCAAGAGTAAGTATTAACTGTTACACCTAGATTTAAAAAAAAAAGAAAAAAAAAAAAAAAAAAAAAAAAAAAAAACAAATATACA
>WHYT01013370.1:0-10639 GCA_009806455.1 Tetrax tetrax | reverse complement strand
TTTTTTTTTTTTTTTTCTGTTGTTCTCTTAAACTGTTTTTATCTCAACCCATGAGATAATTCATAAAGTATAAAAGCTTACAGATACTTTTTTGACTATAATAATGGAAAAAGAATACTTCTATATGTTAGAACAAATCAGATATGCAGGTTTCTAGATCCACAAAAATCCATAATCAAACAATTCCATAGCTTGATTTTCAGCTCATCAGTGTCAACTGTATTTCCCATTACCTTCAGTTAGAGCTACAGGTGCATCAACTAGGATAATAATTCAGATACTTGTTTAGATTTCCATAATCTTCCTGATCTCATACAGTTTTACATATACACACAAACATGTTGTATAAAATATAAGAATAACAAGAAATAAAAGCAACATCCAGAAGATATTTGCTTCTCATTCCCATCTTCTGATTCTTAAAGCATGAAGCAGTACAGCAATGACATTAAATTGTAAGTGAAATTACTGGTCATGCTTTTTCCAGTTTAACATCATTAAATATTTTTCAGTTTGAGAAATAACAGGAATTTATCAAAGATGACACTTGTGCACCTATATATATATATATATTATATATGACTAGAATAAGCATTGCTGGGAAATCAAATAATACAATTAAAAATTACTTACTTTCATAGTGAATCTTGAATCCATTGTTAGAACGACTGTTGTCAGTTGTAAAGAGAAGATAAATGAAATTGCTACTGCTAAATAGGAATTGTGGGACCTGTGTACCATTATAAGATCCCAGAAGTGGTGACAATAAATTTGGTCCATCATGAACTTCCAAAACATCATAATTTAGTTCTGTCTGAAATCTGGAATTCAGGAGACACATAGAGGCATAAATACAAGAGGCAGTTAAAATGAATTCAACAAACCCATACTAAGTAGGCCATATTTTAAAACTATGCTCCTTTCTTGATCATATTCTTTTAATTATTTCTCTGTTATCTATTTTACAATATCAATGTAATAGTATTATGTATCCTATATAATTATTACAACAATCAAACTTCAAGTTAGTACCTTAGTAAGATGACAAATAAGTTTAAACTACTTGAGCTGGTTTGTATTGCAGAAAACGAAAGGAAACACATAGTTTGTTAGCAAATATTAATATTACTTGCATGTATTATTTAAAAGCACAAAATTATTTTTCTTTTTGGAAAAAATAAGTAAATTATATAGAGGATATGCTGATGCATTCTTTTATTATATCCATTCCATTTCACACAAATATTGTCAAGGTTTTTTACATTATCAAAGAATCATACTCTAAGCATCTGCCCTTAAAATCGTCTACAAGCATGGATAGAATTACTTAAGTCTGCTCTAAGACGCCAGTGGCTTTGTGCCAGTTGAGGCTCAGTCAAAAGTAGTGGCAGAAGTTATAGCCAAAAAAAAAAAATAAATCAAAAATCCTATTTAGAAAGCACTATAAAGCAAAATGCCTGTTTAGAGCCAGCATGTGTGCTGTCTCAGTCAAGGAAAAGCTGAGTGTGACAATGCTGTTGGGTATCTCCTTGCTTGTTTTGTTTTAGATGGTATCAGCAGTCTCAAACACCAGTTTGGTATTTTGGCAGTGGTTTCTCTCTTGCTGTGACAGACTTTACATCAATCATAGTGCTTTAATGGACTCTGATAGATTATTGAAAAATTCTTTCAGAATTAAAAAGAAACAATAGCAGGATCCTACAAGGATCCTTCAGATAATCCTAATACTCTCTCTGATTGACTTAGATGCCTGATTTGTCTTTGTGAAATCCATTCAAGGAACTGCATGACTAATTGTCAGTGTACTGAACAACTCTGTATTTCAGTGTTTATGTCCCCTGAGTTTGAGTATGAACATCTAAAGGAGTTTGGTGAAAGACAAGTAGCCAAATCAAACCTCTAAAAAGTGTGTTTTCTTTTATCCATGTCCCGCTCCTATGAAATACCATAGAAGAGAGTTCAGAAATAAAGTATTAGGAAGTAACAGAAATGAAGTAGGATAAGCCTAGAAGCAAGAGAACTGAAAATTTCTTGGTGTTGTTTTTTTTTTCCTATTTCCCACATGAACAATGATATGTTGCTAAAAAGCTACTAGGCAATAAGTTTGATTTTTGAGTACTTGTTTTTCCCACTAATTGATACAAAACAGAAGCAATCTTGGAAACAGATCATTTAGTCTTGCTCTGCTTTCTTAGTTCCTTTATCAAAAGCATACTTGAGACAGAAAGTGTAAAAAGGCATTGACCTCATAATTGCAAAGCAAGTATCAGGCTAGTCAAGACATGCTGAAATTCAGTTGAGTCTCCAAAGACATAACAGAAATCCTCTTATAGTTACTTGTTGCTCAAAGACTATATACAACATCACTAACAGTAGAAAAACAAGGAGATGTAAAAAATGAGTAAGCATAGAAGAAAAAAAAAAAAAGTAAGGACAGTTTTGTTAGTGAGAAGAGCTGAAAGAAATTTGAAGGGAGGATTAGGTGCAATGCCTTTGCTTTGTCGTTTGGCTCAGAAAAGTGATCAATTTAAATTTAATTTATAAGGCTTATGCTTATAGCATTTTTTCCTTGAATATCTTTTGTCTTGATCAACTTATCTGATATATTTACATATCACCTGGTTATTCCCTGGTGTGAGAAAAAGGTAGATATTTATAGGAAACTGAATAAAAAAAAAAACAACTTTGTGCTCATGTAAGACCACTCCAATGTTCTTTTCTACTTAAGTAGTCACTATTCTTAAATTAACCTGGATGGCTTCATTGCCATGTGAGGTCTGTTCTTATGGAGGACTCACAAAAATTCATTCAAGCACATAGGAGTGAAACAAACTTTAACACAGGATGACACACATACTTTTTCCTCTTATTTGAACAGATAAAGCTGCTTTAGTATTTACAACATGCATTTTTGCTTCTAAGAGACAGCCCATGCATTTTTCTTCTAGGAGACAGCCTGTCAACTCAATGCAGTGTCAAGATATGAGCAGAATATCCTTTTGCACAGTGTATACTCATCATTCAAATGGGACTAGTAATCCAATCAGTAGTTTGCTGATTAACATCCCTAGCATTTAACTATTCATAATTAGGCTTCATGATAAACACTTAATTACAATGAAGAATAGTACTTGCATTTCTCATTTCTGTCATTTTAATTCAGCCTAAAAAGCTACTAATTGATAACAAAAATCCAACAGGTTATCTATTGGAGCTATGCCTGTACAACAGGAGTAAACTCTTTAAAGTATACATGCAGGATCATAAAACAAAATATGAAAAATTTATTATGAAACCTCAGAAAGCACAAAAAAAAATAGATATTATTATTATTCGCTTTGTCTGTAGATCTCTGTCTTGTCACCTATATCTCTGGCTCCATGGCACAAGAACACTTTAGCATACAGTCATACAATGCAGTACCTTGCATATATCCAATGTCATAGGAGAGGAGCCATAGAAATATAGTAAGATGGCAGATTGAAAGGAAATAAACTACTATGCCAGTGACAAACTGATGCAATGTTAAGGTGTCACTCCACAGGAAATGTATATTAATAAGAACTCTTCCCTTCCTCTTAGAAAATTCAAACAGAAAGGACATAGATATTTTAAACATGTACTACAAATGTTGTACCCTGACTGAAAAACTAAAAATCTTTCAAATACCTACATATATTGTGGAAGTCTTAATAGTTGCACCAAAAATGGCTAGAAAGGGTTTTTCTCTTTATTTTTCAGGATAAAGGTAAAATGTAAAGAATTGGGCAAAATATTAGTTTCCTTTATTTAATTCAGGTAGAAAAAACATTTGGCTATAGTATAAAAAGTGTATATTTCAACAAAATTAGCCTTCTGTCTTTTGAAAGTCTAGCTGAAGGTTTGCAGGCAGAACAGGCAGAATAAGGACAGTCAGACTAGAAAGAAGCTAATGTATGAATGCCTCAGGCTGTAAATTTAAATTATGTGAAAAATAATGTCTAAGTAAAAAACCTAACATTAGTAGTTTATAAAATGTTTTCTTTCAGTACACTATAAAGATTTATTTCATTATTTGGTTTATGCAATAACTTCTTCTTTAAATCCCAACATGTAATTATATATTTAAGTGCATTTCTGTGAACATATATAGATGTATTTTTACATGTACTCCTGCACAGAAACACATAAGTATACACACATCTATACGTAAGTAAAGCCTTTCTGGATTGCTTCATCTGAGCAATATGTATACCAGTTCAATTTAGAGCAAACAACAAAAGTGTCAAAAAACAGCCACAATGGAAAAAGAAGTGTCATAATGTCATAATAAGATTAGGTTATAAAGAGGATAGGAGCTTTCTCTATGATCTAAAGTGACCACATCTTGTTCTTATCGCTCTCACCTACAAGAGTAATAGAGGTTATGCAATTTTATGACAAGGCATTAATGCATTACAAACAAAAAGTGTACTCAAGAGACTGTCAGATTTAATGAAACTGAGGTGCAAAGGAAGAAAAGGAAGAAAATCCAGCTGACATTGAATTTAAAAAGGCAAATTCTTTTCACTTTGAAATGATTGTCCACATCAACTGTGTAGTTGAAAATGAAATCCTAATTTAAAAATACATTTGAAAATTTATTTTTCTTTTCAAAAATCAAAGTTAATGAAATTTTTCTTTTTAGTTTTGATTTACAAGACAATAAAGAAAACTCATAATTTTCCTTTAATTTTGATCTAATATGTTTGATTAATTTCTGCAAGAAGGAGTTATTCACTTCTCTTTTGTATTTTAATTTGCCAAACTTTGGTAAAGTTTCAGTTTAAGGTGGTATATATCACAGTGATTTTGAAATACGAGCTTTTATTTGATGTTAAGGATAGGAAAGATCTTTGAATTGTCCATATTACCCATCCTCTGATTGTCTACAATGCCATGTGAGCACTTTATTATTGTGTAAGCTATAGTTACAGAAAAACGTTTTAAACAATCTTATCAGAATGATAAATTTTGCTAAGAGAAGATAATTTTCATACCTGGCCAAAACCAACTTTTGAATTGTATTAAAATGAACTGATATATTCTCTTTCAAGTTGAGTGTGACCAGGAGTAGTTAAACTATGCTGCATAAACAGCAACTATAACGTACTTGCATAATATTTGTGTGCTATAACTTTGATCATTAAAGGCCCGTTTTTCCTAGATCATAATCTAACTATATTAATATTTACAATTTAAAATAATCTAAAACATCCTTGAAAATATGTAGACCTTGCAGCACTTTTTTAAAATACATTTTCTGGTTTGCTTTCTCATAAAGAGCTTAAATGAAATGTCTACATCTTGCTACCATGAGAAATGTAAAGTCCTCAGCACATTTCAATCCTTGGAATCAGGAAGGGGCCTAAGTAACAGGCAGTAATGTAGGAAAAGAGGAATGCTGCAGTAATTTAGGGAAACTGGAATTCCATCCTGAGAACATAAGTCCTTTCACAAAAACAGTTCAGTTGATTTGATAATTAATGTTGGATAAAAATATGAATGCAGTTTTCACAGTTGATTCAGATTTTCAGGGTTGAAGATTTAATGGGTGTGAGAGAAAAAAAAAATTCACAAGTATAACTCACCATAGCAAAATGGTTATGAGCAAATGAAACATGCTAATCTTTAAAAACAGCAAAATATTTAAGCGGACCAGACAAGCTTAAATATATGCAAGAAGGTAGGAATTCCAAAAGCTTTTCAGTGCATCGAAGTAGAAATTACACTGAAGATAAAAATTATGCTCTGAAGGCATTGAGGTGTTTTGCAAAAGCCTACCTGATAATACAATTGCTTGATTTTAGAGATAGTGTAAATTAGTATTATGACAGAGCTAATAAACTCCTGCTTCTGAGTAAAAACTGGAAAATATGAAATAAGAAAAACATTAGCCAAGACCTTTCAAATGTAATTTTGATAGAGTGTCCTGGTTCAGCTTCTATCACCCACTCACAGTTCAAGGAATCTTTATAATACCCTGGCCAGCCTGGAGAGAGGATTACTCCACTGGGAGATGAAAAGTGCCCACCACATGGAGCTAAAAAAATGAAACAAAGAGAAAGGTATAATAACATAGACTTACTGTATGTAATTCACAATTATCACTTTCAAAACAAGACATCTATAACAAACACATTTTTAAAATCCAGTTGCAGGAAGATGCAACAAGGCTTTGAAGCTGACAGACCCTGTGGAGTTCAGAATTATGTAAAGACAACTGAATTAAAACCTTAAAAAGATAAAATACACTGTTCAGTAAGTTCTGACAAAGCTTTTTATACCATGTTCTTACAGGTACAATCTATTTTTCTGTAATAGAGGACACAAAACAAAACATTGTGTTTAAAAAGTGTCATTATTTGATCAGGCCTGTTTATATGTTCTATATGTGAGGCAAAGAAGAAAACAAGCAACATACATTTCAGTGCCTTACATAAGTAGGCAGAAGCAAAATTCATTGCTTCCACAAAATGTCAGCCATGAAGAAGAAGGTAGCACCTTTTGTGGACAGTGCTAAATCATACAAAGCGGACAGTAAAATTGAACCATTTACATCACTCTCTTTTCCATTACCATCTGTTGTGTGGTACAGATGTGCACTGATGCAACCTGGATGAGAACAAAGATTTATTTGTCAAGAGTTCTCAACAACACAGGTTCAGCTTAAGAAGGTTATCAAGCAATAGTCATATCTTATTATATCTCTGCATTAAGGAGAAGATAGTTTTCAGGGGGCAATATGGCTTCACTAAAGGTAAATTATGTCTGACAAATTTGGTGGCCTTCTACAATGGGGTTACAGCATTGGTGGGTAAAGGAAGAGCAACTGACATCATGTGCCTGGACTTGTGCAAAGTACCTGACACTGTCATGCATGGGATTCTTTGTCTTTAAAATGGAGACATATGGATTTGATGGATGGAGCACTTGGTGGATAAGGATCAATGGCTCAATGTCCAAGCAGAGACAAGTGGTGTTCCGCAGGGTTCAGTACTGGGACTGGTGCTGTTTAACATCCTTGTTGGTCACATGGACAACGGGGTTGAGTGCATCCTTAGCAAGTTTGCTGATGACACCAAGCTGTGTGGTGCTGTCAACATACTGAAGGGAAGAGATGTCATCAAGAGGGACCATGACTGGCGGGTCTGTGTGAACCTCATGAGACTCAACAAGGCCAACTGCAAGGTCCTGCAGATTGGTCAGGGCAATTCCAAGCCTAATGACAGGCTGAGTGGTGACTGGATTTAGAGCAGCCCTGAGGAGAAGGACTTGGGGGTACTGGTTGATGAGAAGCTCAGCATGAGCTTCTATGATTCTATGAGCCAGCAATGTGTGCTTGCAGCACAGAAAGCCAACCACATCCTGGGCTACATCAAAAGAAGCAAGGTCAGCAGGTCTAGGGAGGTGATTCTGCCCCTCTATTCTGCTCTCATGTGATGCCACTGGGAGTACTGCGTTCAGCTCTGGGGCCTTCAACATAAGATGACCATGGACCTATTAAAGCAAGTGCAGAGGAGGGCCACAAAGATGATCAGAGGGCTGGAGCACCTCTCCTATTAGGACAGGCTGAGAGTTGGGCTTGTTCAATCTAGAGAAGAAAGGCTCCGGGGAGACCTTATAGCGGTCTTCCAGTACTTCAAGGGGACTTTTAAGAAAGATGTGGAGAAACTCTTCAGCAGAGCCTGTTTTGATAGGACGACGGGTAATAGTTTTAAAATAGAAGGAAGTAGATTCAGACTTGATATAAGGAAGCAATTTTTTACAATGAGAGTGTTGGAACACTGGAACAGGTTGCCCAGAGAGGTGGTAGATGCCCCATTCCTGGAAACATTCAAGGCCAGGTTGGATCGGGCTCTGAGCAACCTGATCTAGTTGGAGATGTCCCTGCTCCCTGCAGGGGGGTTGGACTAGATGACCTTTAAAGGTCCCTTCCAACCCTACTGATTCTATGATTCTATCTTTAAGGTCTCATCCAATTCAGATCATTCTATGATTCTATGAGTGTGTATGTGGGCAAAGATTTTTGGTTTTGCTAACAGTTTTCTTCTACTGTTGAATAAATAATCTTAGTTAGTAAAGTGCTGAAAGTGAGTTATACATTGTATGCATGGATTCTGCAACTATCTGAATGCAACAATTACTTGTAATTTATTTCTAAACACAAGCAAAAACTTTTGACCTGTTACCAAACACTCCAATATTCACTTCCAAAGCAAATAAGATCTGTCAGTAGACCTGAACATGATGAGAGATTAATGGATTGAAAGCATTCCTGCAGAGAAGTACTTTGAGATATTGATGAATGAAAAATGGAATATAAGCAATCAATGTGTGCTTGCAGCCCAGAATGCCAACTGTATCCTGGGCTGCATAAAAAGAGCATGGCCAGTAGTTTGAGGGAAGTGATTTTTTTCTCTGGTCTTGTGAGAGCCCATGCAATCAGCTATGGAATCCTGAGCACAAGAAGGAAATGGACCTGTTAGAGAAGGTTAGGAGGGCCACAGAAATGATCAGACAGATGGAACACCTCTCCCATGAAGAAAAGCTGAGAGAGTTGGGGTTGTTCAGTCTGGAGAAAAGCAAGCTCCAGGGAGAAATTATTACGGCCTTTTGATATTTAAAAAGGGCTTACAAGAAAGAGAGAGACCTTTCAAAGCCTATAGCAATAGGACAAGGCATAACAGTTTTAAACTGAAAAAAAGTGTAGATTAATGTTGTATATAAAGAAGAAATTTTTTACGATGAAGGTGGTGAGACACCAGAACAGAACAGATACCTAGTGAAGCTGTGGATGCCTCATCATTAGAAGTGTTCGTTGTCAGGCTGGACAGGGCTTTGAGTAACCTGATATAGTTGAAGATGTCCTGCACACGGCAGGGGGATGGGACTAGATGATCTTTAAAAGTCCCTTCCAACCCAAACCATTCTGTGATTCTATGAGGACATAATGTTACTGCTGCAAAGATGAAGCGGGATAGGCATTTATTTCTGCTCCAGTAGTAATTTACTGATACATTTACCTAAACAAGCTCATGATCTGGACCATGATACACAGCTTTTGTGTTCACAGCCTCCTTGGGCAATCTATGCAGGTGCTTGGTCACCCTTAGAGTAAAAAAACATTTCCTGATGTTCAGATGGAACCTCCTGCATTTCAGTTTGTTCCCACTGCCTCTGGTCCTGTCACTGGACACTACTACAATAGTCTGGCTCTTGCTCTGTTCTCTTTGCATCCACCCTCAGGTATTAATATACATTGACAAGATCCCGCTCTGAGCCTTCTATTCTCCAAAGCTAAACATTCCCGCATCTCTCAGACTTTCCTCACAGGAGAGATGCTCCTATCCCTTAATCATTTTTGCAGCTCTTCACTGGACTCTCTCCTGTATGTCTGTGTCTGCCTTGTACTGAGGAGCCCAGGACACTGCACAGGAACTCCAGGTGTGGCCTCACCAGTACTTAGGGTAGAGGGGAAAGGTCACCTCCCTCACCCTGCTGGCAATACTTTGCCTTATGCATCACAGGATACAATCAGCTGCCTTTGCTGCAAGGGCACATGTTTAACTTGGTGTCCATCAGGACCCCCAGGGCCCTTTCTCAAAGTTGCTTTCCAGCTGATGGGCCCCTAGCATATATCAGTGCATGGCCTTATTTCTCCCCAAGTGCAGGACTTTGCACCTCTCCTTGTTAAACTTCATGAGGTTCCTTTTAGGCTATTTCTCCAGCCTGTTGAGGTTCCTCTGGCAGCACAACCCCCTGCCACATCAGCCACTCCTCCCAGTTTGGTGCTGTGGCAAACTTGCTGAGGGTACACTCTGCCCCATGTAACTATTTATGTATTTAATTATCAGAAAATGTTTTGATTACTAGTGTCATGTGAGTAAACATTTAGCCAGAGAGCAGAAGCATCTTACTTCTCAGGAAAAGAAAATTGCACCATAAAGTTTCATAAAACCACTGCTACAGTGGTCATTATGCATACGAGGGTACACAATGAAAATAAATGAGCTACATTGTATATCACAAAGGAGCTGGAAAGGTCTTACTGTACTGCTGACTTGCATGTGTCTCTACTAAAAGTAGTATGACATATACAGCATTTCCCCCAAAGACATGGTTATTTCTTAAGTTTCTGTATTTTTTTTTTTCACCTAATACAAACTCAAAGCATTTTGGTTGCTCATTTTGACAAAGCAGCACAGTACATTCAGTTGTCTATATTATTCTGGACCTCTCCGTTACAAAAACAGATTAATTTTGCTCTCTTTAACACACTTTCAGATTGAAGATAATGAATTATACATTTATCTGAACTTCATTTTTCTCAGATTCTTCATATTCACCTCAGTAATCAGAAAGTTAACTCTCCAGCATTCATCATCTCTACATTTTATTGTATACAACCATTTACACATATTCATAATACATATGGAGCCTATAAACTACAAAATATATCAACAAGAATAGGAATAGCAGATGGCCTTTTTCTGAGCCAGTATACTACCGTAGTTGTAATACAGTATTGCTAAACTTGTACAAAGCTCCATTTTCTCACAAATTTTACATGAAACTGTTAAAGATTATCTTTGGAATACAAAAAAAAAAAAAAAAACTC
>WHYT01013369.1:0-13585 GCA_009806455.1 Tetrax tetrax | reverse complement strand
CAGGACTAAGATTACCCCTTGGCCATTTACCAGACAGACTGTACATTGTATTCACGCTTTTCAGAGTTGTCACCCTCCTGGTATCGCCATGGTACGCTGCATTAGCAATAATATTTACCATCTTGTCAGTCGGTCAGTGGCAACAGGCTTAATGAAATGGATCGTTTGTTATTCAGCACAAATCACAGTCATTGAGAAATCAAGCTGGGATACGCTTATTTACTGAACTTTTATTATCCCAATGTGCACCGGCTTTTACAATAAAATGTGTAAAACTTGTGAGTTTGAATAGTGAGCATCAGATGGGGAAAAAAAAGAGCTATTTATACTGATTCTTTCAAATAAAGTCTTACCCAGTTTTGCCTGTGTAAAAGGGGGGCACATGTAATTTCCTGATTCACAATTTAAGGTACTTTTCATACGGTTGAAACAAAGTAAATGGGGAATCTGGGTCAGCTGTGTTTTATCTCCATACTAGTAAACTCAAATTAATTCTGTATTCACTGATAAGATAGGGAATATAATATCACAGTACTGTTGTGAACCTGAAAAGAGAGATTTGTGGGAATGCCAGCGGCAACAAATGCCACCGGAGAGGAAAATGCTTTCTCCCCTCGTAGAATATTAACGTCTGGAAAGACGTATCAACAATGAAATATTCTCTTCTCCTACCACATCCGTTTTCATGTTTAGTACAAATAAACATAGCACAGGTATTCAAAGGATTGTATCCAGCTCCAAAAGTGCCAGAGGAACTCCCTGAAACTTCCGATGTTTCACCAAACAATGACTTGAGTGTGGTGGCTTTTGTATTTGAGTATTTTTTTTTCAGTGGTTTATTTTTCCTCTTTTCTCTTGGAGAATAAAGGAAAAAGAAAAAAAAAGAGGCGGAGGGGGAAAGCAAAGCAATACAAAACAAACTTGTGGAAAATACTTAGTTCTACTTTATAATTAATGAAATGAGGCTAAATGTGGATTTAAAAAATACCCAATGCCACTGAATTTTTAAAAAGTAAGAAAGAGCCACAGGTGTAGTTTCTTAAGTACAAAAATAGAATTTAATATTTTAGCCATTCCTTCTGACAGGATAACGTTAGCATGCTTCGTGAATTAGTTTCAATTGAAACCTCTGTACAAGACTCCTCTAATAACATGGGCTACCAGATTTTCTCCTATACTCTGGGCTCCGCCAACGTCGCCTCGCCAGTAGCAGTCACGTCACCACGGTGCCCTGGTTTGTTGGCTACTTTAAAGCATCTGTGAGACTTCTTTCAGGATTGCCATAGAATTAGAGAAATGTCAGAGCACCTTGTGCCACCAGAAAAGCCCTGTGGTGTCCATGTCTAAAATGTTCCCTTTCCCCTTTCCCAGAGATTTATGCACGCGCCCACCCCTGGGCACAGCCCTGGAGACCCACACACCAACCCCAGCAGTGTCCAGGGCACCAAAATGACACCTGTACGGTATGGGGCAAAGCAGGGGTGCGAGAGGGGTGGGTTCCCCTCTCCCTCCCGCCAACTTTTGGGATATCTCGCACTTCCTGAGAAAGGCCCTCAGCAGTGGAAAGCTGAAGGATACTCCAATTCTTCATGCCTCCTGGAAGATGAGTGGTAGTGCTGGTCCCTGGCAGGGTTTCATGCCTTATCTCCAGCCCCCTCCCTCCCCGGCCCTCCCCAGGATGACCCCTTGGACAATTAGGGCTGCCCAAAAGAAAAAGAATAAAACTGTTACTGACCACATTTCTCTTTTTTTTTTTTTTTTTTCCCATGGCTGTGTCGAGTATGGGGATACGGAGAGGGCATGGGGAGGAAGGGAACTTTATCATGGCTGACATTAAAGGGATACAAGAACCATGAGTTTAGCTAAATCATCTGCAAGTGAAATGCAGCACCGCTCGCTTGTGAGGGCGAACGTGCAGCAGGAGAGCGCGTCACTGCACGCCATGCAGCAGCGGGAGTTGCTAGGTTACCCCCAGCATCAGGAATTCAGGGAACAATGTACTTACATCTTTTTCAATTTTGAAAAATAAAATAGGTATTGACATAAAATACAGTGTGGCACTGAAGTAATTTCGTAGCGGGGAGATCAGAGGAAAGGAGTCTTTCATCTCAGTGACAGCGGTTTGCTTCTGGTTGTGACTTACAGAGGGCAGCAGCGGGACAGCTCGCCAGAGTACCCATCTGTGGGAGGATGCTTGCAGCTCCTGCACCCCAGCAACTCCTGCCCCAGCCCCTCATCCCAACGCTGTCGGGCAGCCGCTGCTCCCAGCCGCATCCACTGGTCCTACGGAAACTCCTGACAGCCCCAGTGATGTATGTGTGCCAAACTGCAGGGAGAAATAAGCCACCCTTTCATGATGGAAACAAATCTGACAGGTCTAGTGGAGGGTCTCAGCTTATTGATGTTGTGCCTTGAGCTTTATTATCATTGTTGTTATTATCATCGTTCTCCCGTTCATAGATAATGTCATAATTTACAGTCAGGCATTGTGCACGCCGGGTGATTGATGTCACTTGGGCATGAATAACCCTTTCTATAGGATTAATAATGGACCTTCAGTGAGAAACAGGGGTGAGGAGGGGGAGCTCCCTCATAAAGGCAGCCTTTCCTCAGATGCTGTGCTCAAGAGGATCAGATGAACTTCCTCGAGCCTGTGCACTGTGCTCCTCTTGTCCTAAAACAATCGCTTGGTGTGGGAGAAAATCCGATGTCTGCACAGCAGGAGGAGAGAGGTTTCTGCCAGCCTGCCCCTGCGCGGACGTGAAAGGGCAACTTGGAGGCTTGTGCAGGGGAGTTGTCTTGCACCAGCAGGTCAGGTTGTGGCACGGACTCCTCCAGCACACAAAATGGACTGTGTTTTTCATGTTACAGGTGCACCGCTTCTCAGAAGAACATAGGAGTGGTGCCACTGGACTCTCGCTTGGCTGCGATTCTTTAGGGCTCAGATGGGGAAGGATACAACATCTTTCTTTTCCAATCTTACTTTAAAAACCCACAACCATGTTTCTCTGCTAGGATCACGTTTGTTCCAGTCAACCGCAACGTCTCCCAAAATCAACAGGCTACCATAGAAAGCACATGTACTTTTCACCCTTCTGTCTGAAGTTGAGTGCGTGTCCTTCAGGAGCCCCACCAGCACTTTTGTGTTGGGCAATGATGGAGAACAAAGCAGCCTGCTCACAGTTAAGCTACACTACAGTTAACCACAGCCCAAATATCTCATTACCAATTTAGCAGGGCAACTCAGACCACAATGGCTGAGATACAGGGAGGCCTAATTTTATTGATGATGTTTTTCACACCCATCTTTTCAAATTGTCAGCAGATTTTATATTCTGTAAAAATGAATGTGAAAAAAAGGTGGCATTTTTGCACATGGATTCTGATGACACCGTAAATTACCAGGGCAGGCCATGAAAGGTTTACAAAACCCCACCACAATCTAAGGGTAAAATTCCATTTTATAATTAGTTGAGGATTAATTTCAAAGTGATTAGGACTTTAGCTTCGTTTACTGAATCAGAATATATTTTGTTTCTGAAAAAACTACACATGTATTATCTGAATTGTCAAAAAACTTGCTGGATTCCTAAAACAGAACTGTATTTACTTACAGAAGGGATTTTTCACAGGTAGAAGTTTTAAAATTAGTCCTGTAAGGATATCTCTCATTCATAGTCCCAGCTAAAGGCAGAACTGGCTCACCTATGTCTTTCCTGATACCAGTTTTCCTCGCTTGGTCTTAAAAACGAGTCATGGTTGGTATCTCAGCGCTTCCCAAGACAAACCTCAGGTTCTAGTGCTTAACCGTCCTTACGGTCCATTAGGTTTTCCTGATGTTTAACCTCAGTTGTGCTTTATGTGATGTGAATTCATAATTGCCTTCTATTTTACAGCAGACAAAAAAAAAAAAAAAGTTTATTACTCTTTTTTTCCCCTAAGCTTTTGGCACATTTAAAGATTATCAACTTCCTTTTGGACACCTCATCGTTAAGCTAAGATAATTCTCGTTTCCTTCTGCCTTTCCTTCTAGCTCATATTTCACAGAGCTGATCAGACTCACTACCATCCTCTGCACTTACCTCCCCTCCCATCACCTCTTTCTTTCTCCCATGCAACTTTGCAAATTACAGTTTCCAGCCAACCTTTAAATACTCACGGCAGGTCCTCAGCTGAAGAAAATCAATGTTGCCACACAAGAAGAATCAAGCTGACTTGAGACAAGAGTTACAAGTCCTTATTATTATTCATCTGTAAAGTGGGTGCAAAAATATACCCATGCTTGGCAATTTCTTTGAACTACATGAATAAGAAAGCACTGCAAATGTTGGTGTTCCTATATTTTTTTCTGCTGTCTGTAATCATCACCATCATACTCCACCTCTAGAAGAATTAATCCAAATAGGCATCATTAGACAATGTGAAAATAAGTTGAAAAACAAAATGAAAAATAAATCCTTATACATGGACTTTGTTTGGGTTAAGTTTACTTTGCGTTTTATTGCCAATATTGTCTACACCCATTCTTATCAGACAATGCCTTATGCCCCTTTTCTCCTGTGCATGTCAGATCCCCACCAGCTTTAGTACTGAAGGAGAAAGGTGTGTGTAGATGATTCGACACAGGCAGAAAGACTTGAAGAATCAGCTTCAAATCCCAGCTCAAAGTGGTGCTGGCATTGAGCAGGGTACAGGTACAGGAAGAGCTATACATTGCCTTAAATCGCTGCTGGCTCACTGGGGCCAGAAGGTAGCCGGCTATAGGACTTGACTTCCCTGCAGTGGACGGGGTTCTCCTTTTCTTAGTCATCCCAAGACAAAATAAAAATGCACTGCTTTTTTTTTTTTCACAGTAAAGATGAAGTAGAGTCACATTTGTCTGCCAGATCTTCCCTTGGAATGGCATTGCTATAAATCTTCCACATCTCGAGGAAGAATAAGGAGATGGTTGGTGACAGGCAAAATGGCTTTAGTAAGGACAAATCGGGGCTGTTGAATTTGGTGACATTCTATGACGGAGTTACAGCATCAATTGACAATGGTTGAGCAACTGACATCATCTACCCGGACGTGCGCAGAGCTTTTGACACTGTCCCGCACGACATCCTTATCTCTTAACTGAAGAGAAATTATTTTGGTGGACGGACCACTCATGGATAAGGAATTGGCTGGATGGCTGCACTCAGAGAGTGGTGGTCAACGGCTCAATGTCCAGGTGGAAACCAGTGATGAGTAGCGTTCCTCAGGGTTTGGTATTGTGCTTGGCACTGTTTCACATCTTTGTCAGTGACATAAACAGTGAAATTGAGTGCACCCTCAGCAAGTTCACCAATGACACCAAGCTGTGTGGTGCCATTAACACGCTGGAGGGAAGGGATGCCATCCAGAGGGACCTTGACAGGCTGGAGAGGTGGGCCCGTGCCAACCTCATGAAGTTCAGCCAGGCCAACTGCAAGGTCCTGCACCTGGGTCGGGGCAATCCCAAGTACAAATCCAGGCTGGGTGGAGAATGGATCAAGAGTAGCCCTGAGAAGAAGGACTTGGGAGTGCTGGTGGACGAGAAGTCCAACATGAGCCGGTAATGTGTGCTGAACGCCAAGAAAGCCAACGGCATCCTGGGCGTCATCAAGAGGAGTGTGGCCAGCAGGTCGAGGGAGGGGATTCTCCCCGTCTACTCTGCCCTGGTGACACCCCACCTGGAGTACTGTGTCCGGTTCTGCAGCCCCCAACATAAGGATGTGGAGCTGTTGGAGCAAGTCCAGAGGCCACGAAGATGATCAGATGGCTGAAGCACCTCTTCCGTGAGGACAGGCTGAGAGAGTTGGGGCTGTTCAGCCTGGAGAAGAGAAGGCTTCAGGGAGACCTTAGAGTGGCCTTCCAGTGCCCAAAGGGTGCCTACAGGAAAGATGAAGAGAAACTCTTCAGCAGGGCCTGTTGTGATAGGACTAGGGATAATGGTTTTAAAACAGGAGGTAGATTCAGACTGGATATAAGAAAGAAATATTTTACAGTGTTGGTGGTGAAGCACTGGAACAGATTTCCCAGAGAGGTGGTGGATGCCCCATCCCTGGAAACATCCAAGGCCAGGTTGGATGGGGCTCTGAGAAACCTGATCTGGCTGGAGATGTCCCTGCTCCTTGCAGGGGGGTTGGACTGGATGGGCTTTGAAGGTCCCTTCCCATTCTGTGATTCTATTCTGTGATTCTAAACATACTAGTATGGGTTGTTAAGATTGATAATTCATGTCATATAATTCTGGGACACCACACAAAAATAGACAGACAATGAAAACATCTATTTTGAATGCCTTGATATATTACTTACTGTATTTTCTCCGTCACTAACTAAATCTTTCTATTCATCATATAAAAGAAAATTTGAAAACATTTTCTAGAATATGGAACATCAAATTATAGCCTGCAGTACAGGAAATCAAATTATTTTTTAATTTTAAAATACTTTTAATTTTTAAAATACTTTTATTAAGAACTCAAATTATCTTGCAACATTAAATATTTAATAAGATAGAATGACAACCTGAAGTTTTAAAAGAAAATGGGATTTGTGCTACTTGATTTCTGGGACTTTTTTAAAGGGTTTAAAAGTGCCATTCTAATCTGCATTTTAATAATGGTACCATGGGATGCATATTTTTCATCTCTCTATGACTTCCAGATCCAAATAACTTTTAAAGTAAAAATACTTCTTTCTAATGCCTCTTATACATATCTGTTATGTTCCTCATGTGCAAAGTGCTTGACTTGTTCTTTGCAGGAAAGTCGTTGTTCAAGGCGGCTGAAGTAAAAAGATTTCATTTTCTTGCACTATGTTGACTCCTCATTTTTCTGCCTCCTATTTCTTTAAATATCCATGGTCTGTGAAGCAATCCTATGAATCAGTTTAATCTTTGCCATCTGCAAAACATTTCACATGTTTGTAGCCAAGCTGCAGCACATCATGTTCTTCTTCAAAGAAGTCTTAGATGTACAGTGAAGGGTTTGTACCACATGAGGGTTAATCAAAGCCTGTGTGGTTTCTGGGGAAAGTTTATGAGGTGCACAGGTCCTCATGGTTTGGTTTTGCTGTTGCCAGAAGCAACGGATTGCAATTTTCTTCTAGTACAACAGAGAACGAAACACCAACACTAACTGTTCTCGGAAGTCATTTCCTCCATGCTTAACTCATCTGTCTTCTCATCCTCCTTTACATAACTCCCATATAAACAAGCTGGTGGCATTTTACCACTGGCATTTTATGGGGGAAGTGTTTTTTTTCCTGTGATGCAGGAACATTCAAGAGCGAGCCAACAGCCTGGCCTGATGCCTCTCCTCACCCACGCCTGTCACCTACGCTCGTCTTCTTCCTACAAAAGTCCGAAGAAGGACATGCCTGAATGCGGTGTTCAGTGAGAGAAGTACAAAATGAATTCCAGCTATCCTATCATAATTGTGAATGACTCATTAACTCCATCCTCTCCAAAGCAAATTGATGCTAAGCTAGAATTAGGACATGTCACAGTATGGATGTACAGTGAGAGGATTGGAATCACAGAGTGGTTTGGGTTGGAAGGGACCTTCAAAGCCCACCCAGTCCAACCCCCCTGCCAGGATCAGGGACATCTCCAACCAGATCAGGTTGCTCAGAGCCCCGTCCAACCTGGCCTTGAACATTTCCAGGGACGGGACATCCACCACCTCTCTGGGCAACCTGGCCAGTGCTCCACCACCCTCAGTGTAAAAAAAATTTTCCTAAAATCTAACCTGAATCTACCTCCCTTTATTTTAAAAACATTACTCCTTGTTCTATTGCAACAGGCCCTGATGAAGATTTTAACACAACTTTTTCAATACTGGCCAGTAACGAATGAACAAGAATGTACTTCGTCTTTTGGCTCCAGGTCCACAAGGAGTAAACAAACACGGCATCTCACCCGGACCACAAGCAGGTTTGAAATGGAGATTTTTTATTTAGAAATGTGATTGTGTTTCCCTCGCAGTTCTAAACTCTCAGCTTTCTCCCTGCAAAAGTCAACTACGAGCGTACCTAGCAACGACACACATGCTGTGCCTGCTCATAAACCACCTGAATGCGGCCTTTCTGGAGCCAACAATTACAGCACTTCAGTTACTGGAATGTGTCACACTCACTCAGCGTGAGTGCCCTGCAGAGAAGAGCCTAAACACTTGTCTGCATCCATCTGACTACACAAGGTGTGCATGCAGAATTCGCTCTTTCATTTCGGCTGGAAAGATTGTTTCATAACGCTATTCATCAGTTCCTGAAGATTTTTCCAATCCCTTTGCTGTCAGGATTGCACACATTGTTCCTCCATTTAAGAGGCGAGTGTTAGCATCACAACTGCGCCAGCATTGCAGTCATACCAGATCCTGTGAAATAGGCTTAAAAAAAAAAAAACAACCACAAACTAGAAAATGTAAGGGGGAAATATACATAAAGATACACAGTGCATCTCTCCTGTGGTGATTCTATTAAGTTTTTCAAAAACAATAGAAGATACTGGATAATAGACGGCCAAACAGTGACTGCAAAGCAGTAATCTATGTGAAGGGTTCTGCTCCTGACATGAGCACTGACAGCGTCGCTCCAGCAGTTTCAGCTGAGAATTAATTCAGTTTCAGAGGTCAAAACCAAGGATTAGGTTCCTATTCTAATTATACACAGTGATGTTTCCCCCTCCCACTCCACGAAAAAATAAACGAGAAGAAATAAAGGCAACATCATAACATAAAAAAAACCACAAGCAGGGAAGAGGCAGTTCTGCCATCCTCTCTAGTTTTATTATTTCCAAAGCTTGGCTCTGGATGTCTTCTCAGGTACTGTGGGTGAAGGAAAACATCTTCAGAAGATGCTGGAGCAAGAGTGAAAGCCTGAGTCACTTGAGTGACCTCATGGTGCTCCTCAGCTTCAGGGCTGGGTCAGCACCTTAATCGTAACGGTAGAAGGGGCTCCAGATGGGTTGATCTACCCAAATCCTCTCCTGGGTTTCTGGTTGTGGTGCTACGTCTCGGTGGATCACAGCACCCAAAGCTGCTGGGGAAATGCTAAGCCTCCACACCCTTAAGCCCTCTCTTTGCTGCTAGGCATTGCTGGGCTTAACCTAAGACAGCATGACTTTAACGGTGAATGATGTACTTAAACAGGGTGGGAAAGGAAGCTGCTGTGCCACTGTCCCATCACAAAATGGGGAAAGAGCAGTGGTTGCTGGTGGAGAACATCCTCAAGATGCTCCAGGAGCAGCCTGGAGCTCTTTCAGAGGTGTGGTACATTGCAGGCAGGATTTACGGCAATCTGAATTTCTGTAGGGCAATAATGGCCACGTTTTTCTTAAAAATGAGGCATGGGTTGGGAGGGAAGCCATGGGACAGTTTTTGTAAGGAGAAAATATTTAAAATTCAGACCAGAAGATCCTAAACAAGCGATCTGGAAAGAAGAAGGAAGAAGAAAGAAGGAGAGACCAGGAGGGATCCCAGAAGAGGGACCAGTATGAGATGGAGAAGGTTTTAAGAGGAAACATGGGAAGAAGAAGCACAACTGGAGTGAGTGACCAAATGGATGAGTCAAGACACTTGAACCACAAAGACTTTGGAAATCTCAAAGCACAGCAGGAGCTGAGATCAGAAATAAAAAGGGCAGGAAAGCAAATAGAGGGAGACAAGAGGTAGAGATCTCCTTTCAGGTGGTTCCAATACTTCTTGCTGGGAGTTAATAAAATACAAGAGCAAAATAAGAGAGACACAGGGGGGGAGAAGAAGGGAAAAGAGGAGAGATGAGATTTTAAAGCAGAAAGTCAGAGGTGACAAAGAGCTTGTGCAGACGAGAGCAGATAAGGGAGGAGAAATAGGAGGGCCTGGCCAGGGAGAAGATTGAGCTGGAAGGAGAAACAGTCAGCCTCACAGCAGAGAGGGCAATGTGAGAAAGGAGGACATCTCCCTGATGTCCTTCCCACAGCAAGAACAGGGGCCAGGAATACTCAAAGCTGATAAAAAAATCACAGCGGTTGACACCACAGTAGCACAGCTTCGTGCTCTTCTTCCCCACCACTTTGATATTCCTCAAGGCTTCATGGGGACTTGTCTTAACCCGTTTTTCTTTCCAACCCTAATCCCTTTCCCTCCCAATCCGGCAGTGACAAAGGCATGTTGAGTATTGTCCCCCATCAGCTGTGTTGCAGGTAGCTGAAAAGGAGAAGGAGCCAATGGAGCTCACACAAAGGGGCAAAGGACTTTGTGGATATATTTCTACCCCTTCTGAGCCACCCGGGGATGACAGAAAACGCTGCCCACCAGTCTGAAGCAACTGGCGTCACCCACACTGCAGGGGCAGAGGTCTTGGCAGCCTCCACCATGGGAGGGAGGACAAAAAGAAGAAGAAAGTGGGCAATAACAGAGGGATGGAGCCAGGGACGCCGCAGGAGAGGGAGATTTTTTGAAAGACTCCTGTTGCAGAGAGGCATGAGGTTCTGTCTCTTGAGGCGGGGACGGTGACAAAATCTGCAGCTATTTTTTCTCAAAAAGCCTTCTGTGAATCTCGACGTTTGTTTGTTCTGTTCTTGGAGAAATACTCTGTTTTTATTCCAGAACTGGAACAGCCTGAAGAATAACAGGACCTGAATATCACCACGTTAATCCTGTGGAATTGGGATGCAAGAAAAAGGTTGCACATTCAGAGGATAACGTAAATCGGCATATTTTTAATAGCTGCTGAAAATGCTAGAAAGATTAAACTGTAGGAATTGATATCCACATTCCCAAGCTGATATTGGAGTAAAGAGAGGAATTTTATTGTTTTTAAATGTTATTCATTTAGGATGTCAGTTCACATTTAACAAAGCAAACCAGAGATGTAGTTAAACAGATGAGTAAAACGTTAAAATTAAAAACCAGCCTACTTTTTCTCCGATTACTTTCTCAAATGGCACAGAGAACTTTACACAAGCGAAAGAAGCCTCTACGTGTAATTCCTGAAGGCAATGGTATTTCCTCAGCTCATCTGGCAGTCCAGTCAGGTACTGCTGAGTCAGCACAGCTCTGGGAGTTTCTTTGCTTGTTAAGGCTGCACACAGGCCTTGAGATGTCGTTATTTCTCTGCTGCGGCATTGCAAGAAAAACCTCTTTTGCTGTTTTACTGCACTTAGAAGTGAAGGCTTAAAATTCTTTATCATCACATTTACCATCTTTAAATCCAAACCTGAAATGTCAATTCATTTGCAGACATGGCTTCTCTTTCTTGTTGTGTTTTTTTTTTTTTTCCCTGGTTCAGGTACCCTTATGGTTATCCGAGGACTCTAAAACACTGAATTTCATAAAATATTGAAATCTAATTCTCTTTTCTGCAGAGCCAACATGGAGTGTCAAGCCTGCCACGCTAAGCCTTACATCGCGACAGAATTTAAAAACTCTGACTTACAGAAGATGTGCTGTGTATGTATTATGCAGGAACTCTTTAGATGCTCCACTGTTTCTGCTGGTTTATCTCACGTACTTCGCATTCTGCTTCGAGGGGAGCCTACCAAAACCATAAGAGAAACACATGGGCAAGGTGGGGAAGAAATAGAGAAGAAAGTCACGTGAGTGAAATGAAGTGTTTTGCAGAGAAGATAGCAAATACAAACCAAGCATGAAAAAACTTAGACCAGAAATGTGAAGATAATCACAGAAATAACCTTCTGGGTGGGCTGTCTTCTAGAAATCACTGAGAAAATGAACAAACAAAAAAAAAAGCCCAACTGACCCAAGACTTAATAGATATATTCATGGTACTACATCAATTTAAATGTGGTTCAGTATCAGGGTGATGGTCTTAATAATTCCCATCTCATAAAAGGATCCATTCCCATCCTTTTATCTTTCCCTGAGGACAATTGTGCTCTGCTGAACACATGGCTGTCAAATATTGCTGAATTCTTGCCAAAAAAAAAAAACCTGCCAGAATCAGTGGGATGATTTTGGTGAGCGTATGCCAAAAATATCAACCCAAGTTAGTGACTTCATTCATGCAATGGCTTCCATCTGAGACAAAGGCAGGGTATCCCTGAACATCGTCCCCATCACAAGAAAAAATACATTGGGAAGGAGTACTTTGAGACATCTAATTAATCTCTGTGTTTTTTTTGAGAGCCAAGTCCTGACAGGCGTTGATCTCATTTGTTTTTTAAAAAAGCCCATGACAGCAAGTGCACAAGTTAAATAGTAATTCTGCATTGTGTCAATACTACATTATAGTTTAAAAGTACTAATTTCTCTCATAACCCATAATATGGCCATTTAAAAACAGTAATTCATTGTGGAGATGGAAGATAGTTTCCTTCCTCACTCAGAAATTATTTTCTCTTAGTTTCCTTTAATTTTGCATCTATCCTTAAGTAAAAGTTTATGGGTCTCTGAAGACCGTGCTGGAAAAATCTCAGAATAAGTACACTCCTCAAAAGCACTAAAAGCTCACGCACGAGTCTTGCTTCCTCCTTCCAGGAGCTGAAGACAAATTTTCAGACAAAGCTCAGTAAATTTCCAGTAAGAACACCAAGATGGGAGGAGGAAAAGCTGGAAGGAAGACAGGTTATCAGATGCGTTTAGGAGTTTGGTCTGAGTTTGTTGCCCGCTCCTAAAGCCCTTTACCCTGCCACTGGAGCTGCTCAGATATTTGAACCTTGAAATCACTAAACATATTTGAGGATGAGGGGATGAGGAGCAGAGGCTGGGGGTTTTGCAGAGCAGGTGGAGATAAATGATGCCTCAGTCACTTGTTCTTTCCTCTTTTGCATAAGGTTGCATTTATTTTGCCACAGTTAATGTAAAATACTGTTACTATTTATTATCACTATGAAAAGATCTTACAATCATACGGAGGAAAATCTTTTAAAATCAGTTTTATACTTACAAACAAAAAAAAAATCTATCTTGCAGGAGATATCAAAATAGTGAAACCTCGCTTCTCTTTCTTTTTTTTCTAAAAATTCATTATTCATTCTTTGCATTAAACTTTTTTTCTTCCATTATTTCATCAGCTGCATGTGTAGAAGAAATGTAGAGTAGCAGTAAAACATTAGTTACACTCGCCATTAAAATATGTTAATATGGGTATTATTTAATTACAAAAATAACCTAGCATGGAAATGAAAACATTTATTGATGAGACCATTTTGAATAATTTTTATTTAAAAAAAAAAAAAAAAAAAAGAAAGCGCTCCACATTGCATTGCATGTGTGTTGGAGTGCAAGGTGCTCTTACAGCCCAACACGAAATGTATTTTATAGCACATTTGTAATGTAGAGGGATTATTCTCAAGCTCTGGTTGTTATTACAAAAAGTAAGGAAGCAATTACCAAGATGATGTGTGAAAAACGCAGGTGATGACAAGCAGCTTAGGAAGTAATTATTACCAGATTGGTCTTGCAAGACTTCCCAGACAAAAAGTGCAAAATACACCCAAATTCTGCCACGGCAAAGGGGAAAAAGCAGGGGGGGGGGTTAGCTAACCCTTGCCTTGCACCCCTCCCAAGACGTGTCCACACGCCGACCCGCAGATAGAAAAAAAAAAAAAGAAAATTTTGAAAATGAATTTTTC